>PVKB01006378.1:0-64064 GCA_004027205.1 Ctenodactylus gundi | reverse complement strand
TTTGTTTTTCTTTTTTTTTTTTTTTTTTTTTTTTTTTTTTTTTTTTTTTTTTTTTTTTTTTTTTTGAGACAGGGTCTCACTCTGGTCCAGGCCGGTCCTGAACTCACTGTGGAGCCCAGGCTGGCCTTGCACCCAAGGCAATTCTCCTGTCTCAGCCTCCCGAGTGCTGGGATTACAGGCGTGCGCCACCACGCCCATCTTATGTGGTGCTAGGGAATCGAACTAGGGTACTTAGTGCTTGCGCTTTAACCACTGAGTCATTCTTCCAGCCCCTGTAAGAATTCCTTTTTCCCCACAACCTCAACAGCATTGACTGCTGTTCAAGTTCATGATATGTGCCTTCTCTCTGGGGTTGGATGATAGCATAGTGATGTTTTCCATTTTTCTAATGGCTAAGGATGCTGAACATCTTTTCATGTATTTATTGGCCATTTAAACTTCTTCATCTGAGAATTGCCTATTTATTTCTGTTGCCCATTTTTTAACTGGGTCTTTGAATTTGAGGAGTCTGTTTTTCTTCAGTTCCTCGTATATTCTAGTTATCAGCTTCCCATCTAAGGTGTAGGTGGTGAAAATTTTTTCCCATTCTCTCCACTCTGTTGATAATTTCCTTTGCTATACATAAACTTTTAAATTTAATATAATCAATCCCATTTGTTGATACTGGAGCCTTATTACTTTAAAAAAATTTTGTAGTTACCCTATGATTACCATACACATTTTAATGACAGTTACTTTCAAATACTGTTACATCATTTCTGTGTAGTACAAGAGTTTCACAGCAGTATCTAATTATCTTTGCACCTTTATTCTCACATGCTTTGCTTTTCCTCCCATGATTCTGGGGATTGAACCCATGGCCTTGAATGTGCCAGGCAAGTACTCTTACCACTGAGCTACAGCCCCAGCCCCACATTTTACTTTTACGTAAACTGTAAACTCAAAAAACATGGCCACAATTTCTACTGCTTTCAGCAGTCGATTCAGTTTCAGAGAATTACCCTTAACATCTTTTGTAGTGCTTATCTGCTAATAATTCACTGTTTTTGTTTTGCTTGAGAATGTCTTTTTCTTCATTTTGAAAAAGATTTTGCTGAGTATAACACTGTGAGCTGGAGAGATTTTCCTTCATTCCCACAGATGTCACCAAATGATCTTCTGGGCCGCAGCTTACTCAGATAAATCTCCTAGAACTCTTACATTGGTGCCTCTGCATACAATGGGTCCTTTTATTATCTAACAACCTTCCAAATTTTCCTTTCTCTGCCTTTCAGCAGTTAGACTATGCAGTGTGTGCACATGTGCTCACATCCTGGTTGGGTTACTCTGATCTTCCTTATTAGCATGGTTTGATGTCTTGTATTATTTTTGGAAATATTTCTGGCCAACCAGTATTTCCTCAAATACTTCTTCTGCTCCCACTTCCTCTCCCTTTTCTGGATGCTGATTACATATGGTATGTACAAGATGTAGACTAGCCTCCCACCCATAGGGTGTCACAGTCCTAATCCCAGGAGGCCATGAATACGTTCATTACATGACCAAGAAATTAAAGTGCTTGTTAAGGCCTTAAGCTGGCTTTAAGATAAGTAAATTACAAGGGACTATCTTCATCATTTTAAATTCTCTGATGGTTTCAATATCTGGGTCACATCTGAGACTGAATCCACCACAGGCTTGTCTCCTATGGGCCAGCTTTTTGTTGTACTGGGGGCCACACCCCGGGCCTCACACATGCTAGACTGAGCTACATCTCCCAGCTGTTACGACAGTAAAGACTGGCAAATAATATTTACACAACATCTGTTATCTCACATCACACACACACACACACACACACACACACACACACACACACACACACAGGCACACAGACACAGGCACACAGGCACACAGACAAGCAGCAGCTGCAGCAGCAGTACTACTTAGGACAGATCCAGACCTCAGGTCTCAGGCCACAGTAGTAGAATTTCATGCACTGTCCTTCTATATACACACAAGATTTCACATAGACAAGAGAGGAAAAAAAGACTTTAGTGATAACTTTTTAAAACAGAGAGCAGGTGAAGATGGCAAAGGAAACAAGGAGGAAAGGGCATTGAGAAATGTAAATATTTTATGGCGCCGGGTAGACACCGCTGTCACTACACTATGCCACAGCCTTACACCTGTGTGACTGAGGTCACCAGGAGGCTTCTCACATGCAGGTCCCAGGCCTGGGCCCTATCGCATCAGAACCTTAGAATGCCTAGAGATCTAGTTTTATGTGGTCAGTAGGAAATTTGGCCAGTCTGCTCCAGTGAACCACCACAGTCACTTGCTGCCAGCCTATACCACCATGACTACCTTGAGAGCCCCACAGCCATTTTTTCTCAAATACAGAAACATTCAGTCTCAGGAACTTCTCTGTTAATGGGCCATAATACCCAACACCCCCAAACTTAGTAAGAAATGGCTTGCTTCAGCTCATAATTTGAGGAGGTCTCAGCCCACCCATGGTGGCCAGCATCAGAGAAAGGGTCTGGCAGAGAAGAGCTAGCTGCCCATGGCACTCCATGAGGAAGGGTCCATGGGGCTTGGGGGAAAGCCAGGGCAGGAGCTGGTTCTCCAGGCCTTGTCCTCGGTGATCCACCCTCCCGACCGGGTCCCACCTCCCAGCTGCAGGTGAAATCCATGGATAACACACAACATCCAAACACATGAGGCTTTTGGAGAATGTTGTAGATCCAAACCCCAAGACATTCCACCCCTCATAATAAAAGCAAAACCACACTAGCCAGGGTAAGCTCTAGAGTCTCCAGGAAGAACAAGGAAATCCTTCTCTGGCCAAGGTCAGTAGGGAACAACTGCGCCAGCCACGGGGCAGCCCCTCCTTAGGGGAGGAAACATGGATTGTCCAGCTGGTCATCTTTAGTGCTACTTGACATTTCTCCCTGCTGATCACTGTCATTCACCAAACAGGACAGGAAGATTTCAGTGACTTTTAATCCATTTATTTTCATCCTTTATACAATGAGCTCATTCATGCAGTGGTCATAAAGTACACTGGGACAATAACGAACACTTGGTTTTAGGAAGAAGAGAAAAAATCTTGAAACAGAGGAGTTTACTGAAAGTTGGACAGAGATAAAGAGAGCTGGAGGGACCGAGAAAGCACAAGTCAAACTCTTGCTCCCCCATGCTTCAGTTATGGTCACTGGGCAATTTGATTGTGCTCAAAGGGCCATTTTTGTTTCAGGTTTGCGCGTGTGCGTGCTTCCCAAGTGACGTGTCTTTTTTTAAGGCAGGGGGATTGTTAAGGTAACACAGTGAATTTTAAAAATTGAGACAATATATAAAAGTACAAAGGAGAGGAGTTGGGGCACTTGTCTAGTGTGTGCAAGGCCCAGAGTTCAATTCTCCAGCACTACATTAAAAATTATCCAGGCACAGTAACACACCCCTGTAATCCCAGAACTCTGGGGGGCTGAGATAGAAAGATTGTTCTGAGTTTGAGGCCAGCCTGGGCTACACAGTAAGTTCAGGAGGAGCCTGGATTACAGAGTAAGACCCTGTCTCAAAAAAACACACAAACAAACAAACAAAAAAAAAACCAATAATAGAAGTTTAAGTATAAAGGAGAACATAAGCAGTATCTATTATTGTGGTTTGTATTTCAAATGTCCCCGTAAAGCCTCATCCATTCAGATGTTAAGGATTATCTACAAAAATATGAGCTGTTAGGAGAGAGGGCCTGGTGTGGAGGGTTGGATTATGGGCATGTAATGGATAATAGGTGTGTGGTGGAAGACAGGTGTGTGGCAGATTATAGACTATAGGCATGTGGTGGGGGCTTAAACTTGGAAGGAGCAGAATACTGAGGTTTACCCCATAAGGAATAGGATCACTGGGACATGACCTGGAAGGATATAAGCTACTTCCTTTCTTCATTCCTTCTGGGTTTTGAGTTGACTCAGCTTCCTATTTGCAATGCCATTAGGGAGCTGGCTTTCTGTTTGCAATGCTGTGAGGAGCTACCTCCACCTCCACCTCTGCCAAGTGCTTCCACTGCTGTCAGATGCCCATGGACTGACTGTGACCCTCTGAAACTATGAGCTAAAATAAACTTTTCCTCCCCTAAAATTTGTGTATGTCAGGTATTTTGTCATGGTATTGTAGTTTGGATCTATAAGGTCCCCCAAAAGTCTCCTGTACTTGAATGTCATAGATTGTCTATGGAACCATGTGCTGTTGGGAGATTGGGGCCTAACCTGGAGGGGTGGATTACAGGCAAGCAAACTGAATTATAGGTGTGTAATGTGGGTTTACCACACCTTCCACACCTGTACCCAGGAGGGGCTGATCACTGGGGTGAGACCTGGAAGGATATATAAGCTGCTTCCTGCCTTCCTTGGAGGACTAGTCTCAACTTGCCTTAATTTGGCTTCCTGACGGTGATGTACTGAGAAGCTGCCTCCACCTCTGCCTCTGTTATGCACTTCCATTGCTGCCAGCTGCCCCTGAATGGACTGTGATCTTCTGAAATTGTGAGCTAAAATAAACCTTTCCTGCCCTAAATTTGTGTATGTCAGGTACCTAGTCACGGCAACAAAAAACTAAGACACATGGTAATGAAAAAGTAACTAAGACATCCACCCATTGATAATCTACTATAAATTTAATTTTTTAAGTACTCAACCAAACTTCTTTTTATAGACACATACTCTTGTTTATGCCAGTGGGACCAAGCTATGCATACTGCTTCTTAACTAAGTTCTTTCACTATATCAATCAACTTTCTGTGACAATAAATAAAAATAGACCTATATCATCATTGTAACAGCTACATGAAAACAACCCTGTTTTCACATGACCATGCCCTAATTAATTTTATCTGCTGCATATAATGAGTTTGCTTATATTGTATAAACTTTCCCTGATTATGCCACACTGAACTGAGTATGTACTGAGAATTTCTGGTCAAATCACTGCACATTTCTTAAACATATGTTGTCGAATGACCTCCCACAGACAGCATATGAGGAATCAGGGTTCCCCATTTGTTCACAGTTATTCAATCTCACCAAAATGTCTGAACCACGTGCACCTCCTCAAGTCAAGGACTTATGTTTTCTTATATTTTAAATCTAAAAATTTTCATGCATTTGTCTCTTTTGATTCTACCCAACCCCTTTTCTCTCTTCTGGATCTTCTAAGACAAAAGTGAGGTGTGACTGGAAAGTACATGAATGCTTACATTTTTCTAAAAATTTAAGTAAAAGACACACTGCCATTAACTCCCTTAAAAATACTGTCCTTCTCTTGAACACAGTTATCCCATTATTCTGAACACATTTTTTATTTTAAAATATCCTTTTTAAATTTATAAAATACATGCTTGTTTTACGTGTGCGTGCCTGTGTGTGTGTGTGTTTGTGCTACTAAGGATAAGCCCAGCACTTTCACACTGAGCTACATCTCCAATCCTTTTTTAATCAGGAACTTAGTAACTCTCACAAAGTTACTAAGTTGCCCAGGCTGAGCTCCAACTTGAGAGCCTTCTTCAGTGTCCAAGAGAGCTAGGGTTACAGGTGTGGACCAACATGCCCAGAAGGAAATGTTCAATACACATTCACCATAAAAAAGATAAAACAGCATGAATAGTATTTCTCATTTATCAGATTGGTAGAAATGAAAAATTTTGACAAGTATGAAGCTGGTATGAGTGAGGAATGATTTGTGGAAGTGAGGTTCTGGAAGCTTTCTTTGATGAAAGTCTTTAGTTGTGTTGTCATGGCTGCTTCCACGTCCTGAACAGACTCAAAAGCTTACCTTTCATGGACATTTTGACTTTGCAGATAAGCCAGAAGCTGCATGGTGCCCAATCCATTGTGAGTAGGGTGCATGGGGACACGCAATATGCTCCAAATGTTTGATCAAACTTTGTGAAAACACAAAAGACTTCCAGAAAGTGGGCAAATGGTGAAATAAGTGTGTTGGGAGGAAGGCAGAGAGTACTCTGAAGAGAATTTTTTAAAATTTAAGCATTCACCATATATTCTAATCACACATTGTACACTAAGACCTGAGTCTGTAGATCACAGCCCTTAACCACTCACACATTCCATCAATTTACCCTCTTACACACGGAGTGATGTTTCTCAGATTCATGTTCCATCATATCAATTCTTAATCCACCTGGAAGTAACCAAAACATACTTTTATTCAAAAAATTGAATTTGGATCTACCTCAAACAGCCTATTCTTTATTCCTTGATATTTTACTATGCCTCTTTTATTCCAGTTATTTTACAATGGCTTCCATTCTTTGTATAACCTAATAATTTTTCAAATGCCTTGAGTTTCTTTCACATTATTCTTCTACTGTGTCTGGCTCTAGAAGTGTCAATTTCCCCTTTGTTGGGCTGGACACCTCTTAGAGCTTTCCTCAGATCCTCTTTATGTTTGCTGATGAGCTCGCTGTCCTCCCACCCTCACCCCCTTCCTGCCTCCACTGGCTGTATTCCCTCCCTGTGGGAGAGTTCCAACTGCCTAGCAATACACATATTCTACTGCTGGACTTTTGTGTACAGGTAAAGGATAATATGGCTGAAGGATTTTTCTGAGAAAGTTAGATTGTAAAGAAAATTAGCCCAGGGGAGAGTCAGGATATTTTAATGACTAGGAGCACAGACCCAGAAGCCCCACTTCCAGGTTCAAGGCCCAGCTCTATGTCATATCAGCTGTGCAATCATAGGTAAATTACCTTCTGTCGCCTCAGTTATACCACTTGTAAAATGGATAGAACAGCACTGAGAGGATTAAAAAGTCACTATAAATTATGGATGTGCAGAGCTTAGAAAAGCTTCCTGGGTGTTGTATGGGAGGGCAGGAGCCATCATGAGATCTTCTTCTACCCCAGAAGGTCCAGCCTTCACTTTAAGCACATGTGAGGGTCTCAGAAGAAAGCTGTCCCCTCTCTAGGTGGAGTTGTGCTCCCCATGTCCACCAAGCTTCTGTGAAATAGCCAAAAGGCCCATGGGAATCTCAGAGCAGCACACAACTGTGACACATGTTGCCGGATGGCACCAGAGCAACTGACAACCACAAAGAGCCAAGAGAATCAAAAAAGCAAGCAAAGTTTGTGGCACATTAAGAAAAAAGGAAGAAATCTCAGAGCAAAGATGATCATCTAATAGAACTTTCAATTCAATTAGCTAAAGCTGGAAACTACCAAGACAGCACTTATGTCATAAAAAAATTAAATGCTATCTGGCCAAGAATATAGTACAAATACCAAAATAAAAATTATTAATTATACCTTGTCATTTGTTTAAAACAAAACTTTTCTAAAACATTCATTAATATCCACATCTTTACAACAGCCACTAAGCTCCCCTGAGCATTCAAGGCTCAACAAGGTTAAGCAATTAAGAATTTTAATTAAAATGGGAAAAAAACTTCAATTTTTACTAACAATATAAGAAAGTAAAGGCATCCCTAAAGACATTGTTCCATTTCACTTAGGTATGAGTCAGAGATGGCTTCACTGTGACACTGATTTGAAAAAAAAAAGAATTACCAACTTGCTTATTTACGAAATAGTACAGTACATAAGTAAATATTGACAGAAGACAAAAAAGGATGACATTAGTGAGTTGAGTCCATTTTATTTTATTTTATTCTATTCTATTTTATTTTATATGCAGTATTGGGGATTGAAGACAGGGCCTTTGCACTAATCTTTTTTTTTTTTTTTTCAGACAAAGTCTTATTAAGTCACTAAGTTGTTCAGGCTAGGCTTCAACTTGTGATTCCCTGTCTCCGCCTTCCAAAGTGCTGGGATTAAAGGCCTGCACTCCCAGGCCTAGCAAATCCATTTTAAAAAAAGAATAAAGATACAAAAGTAACTCAAATTGATTTCACCAAAAGCATTCAATAATTTCCTATTGCCATTAAAAAATATCAAAATTCTGTACAAAATACTCAAGTTCAACATAAGCAGTATGTATTACACACATATGTATCAATAAAATGGGGAAAAAATCAAAATTCTCAACATCACTGAATATTGCTATGGTTTGGCTCCGGAGTGTCCCCCAAGAGCTTCACATATTTGGAACCAACTATGTGCTGCTGGGAGGTGGGGCCTGGACAGAAGGGGCAGGTGCTTGGGGTTTGAACTGAAGGAATTGTGTCAACTTGTTGAGACTGGGGATTGCCCAGGGCAGAGCCTTCAGGTGTGTGTTTGTTGACTTGGGTGCCAGGAAGTGAGGGAGGGGCACCCAGCCCGAGTGTGGGTGACCCAACTGGCATTCTGAACTGAGTAAGGCAAGGAAAAGGAAACACTGTCAGGGCTTCTTCCTGGGGAAGCTCTGGCCCTGCTGAGTCTCCAGACACCAGCTCAACTCCTGTTTGACTTAGCTTCTTCCTGCAGCTCACCAGCCTCTGCCTTGTGCTTCCACCATTGCCAGCTGCCATAGACTGTGTCAGACCTTCTGAAACTGCAAGCTAGATAAATCTTTCCTTCTGGGGCTGGAGAACTGGCACAGAGGTCAAAGCACTTGCCTTGCAAGCACAAGGCCCCGAGTCTGATTCCCCAGAACCACATAAAGCCAGGTGTGTGGTGGCACATACCTGTAATCCCAGCACTTGGAGGCTGAGGCAGGAGAACTGCTATGAGTCCAAGGCCATCCTGGGCTACGGAGTGAGTTCGGGACCAGCCTGAGCTGCAGGGTGAGACCCTGCCTTAAAAAAAAAAAAAAAAAAAAAAAAACTTTCCTTCCTTAAATTGTGGGTGTTGGGTATTTTGTCACAACAATAAAAAAGTAAGACATGTACCCATGAAGATACAGTCCATGGCTCATAATTCCTCCCCAGTGTTGTTCCATCTATCACGATGAGATAGAAAAACCCTGGAAACCTGTCCTTGTCCTTTTGTGGCACTATAACACCACAGTAGAACACCACAGGTTGGATGACTTACAAGGGATAAATTACCTATAAAGGAGATAAGTGGAAGGAAGTATATGGAAGCCCAAGATAAAGGCACCAGCAGCTTCTGCTTTCGGGGTGATCTGCCAGCTACTTCCAAGGCTGCACCCTCTGGGGGAGATGAGGGCTGTGTGGACACACGAAAGGCCAAGTACTGTACACACTTGGAGGAAGCGCTTAACTCCACTACAGGGAGAAGCCAAATCATTTCACGGCCTAATCATCTCTGCAAGGGCCCATCTCTTAATGCCACCAAACCAGCCATTAAGTTTTAACAATTGAACCAGCCTGTAATCCCATGCCTCTGGAAGGCTGATGCAGGAAGATCACAATTAAGCCCAGCCTGGGCAACTTGGTCACTTAGCAAGACCCTGTCTCTAAATAAAGACAAAAAAATGGCTTGGGGAAATAGTGTCAATACCCTGAGTTCAGCTCCCAGAATTGGAAAAATGAAGTTTTATCAGTTTAATTCAGAAGGGGACACCCAAACTGCAGCAAAATCTATTATTTTTCTTTGAATATTTAAATCTGCTGCCCAAGTAAATGCCTCAAAGGAAACTTCATTTCATAGAGAGAAGACGAGACAGAAATAAAAACTCCTCAGTGCAGAGATGGCAAACAGTTCTTGAAGGGTTCAAAGAAAAAATAATAAAAAGAAAGGAAAATACAGTGTTCCTTTAGTTGTGTGGACTTGAGAAGCGTAAAGGAGAAGGTGTACCAACATTAAACAGTTCACACTCCCAAAAATTCCTCAGCTTGTGAAAGGATTTTGTCTTGTTTTTTTTTGTTGTTGTTGTTGTTGTTTTTCTTTTTTGTGGGTTTTTTTTTTTTTTTGAGTTAGGGTTTCACCCTACAGGCTGGTCCTGAACTCACTATATAGCCCATGCTAGCCTTGAACGCACAGTGATCCTCCTGCCTCAGCCTCTCAAATGCTGGGATCACATTCAAGTTTATGTGGTTCTAGGAAATCGAACCCAGAGCCTTGTACTTGCTAGGAAAGTGCTGTAACCGCAGAGCTATCCCCCAAACCCCAGTTTTGTCCTTTTCTAATTTTGAAAACTTGTTGTTCTATGCAGACAAATTTCTCAGCTACCCAGAGCGCTAGCACTGGCTAAGTGATAGGCAGGATTTTGCCAAGGGTATCAGAAGAATTATGGCCATGCTCATAAATACAAGGGAAAACCAGCCAGTAGCTAGAGGGCTCTGCCTGAGGGGTTGCAATGCAATTTGCTCCTCTTTAGAGTCTAGAAAGTCGGGCCTTTTCCTAGCTAATGAAGTGACACTTTGCTGTAACTTGTGATTAACCTGTGTACTGTCAGCCCAGCTCTGGTTAAGATGATTGCTACTATCATGAGAAAATTATGTTATTTCAGCTACAATTTGATTCAGCATCATTTCTTAAATGATACAGGAAGCTCAAATTAAGTAGGAATTGAATTAACGGGAGATAGCTATGTAGTAAGTGTATTAAAATTCATGGTGAATTTTAAATAATTACTTTGATGAAAAACCTCCCTATGAAATATATAACTCCAATCTAACCTTGGAGAGTTGCTCCCCAGAATACTCTTTCCCAATGAATAATTCAGACAAAATATTAACAGCATTCATTTTTATAATACATATGAATGCACAGATATTCCAGCAACAGCCTGGTCCAGTCAGCTCTGAAAGGCCACACATGGGCTGGGAATGCAACTCAGTGTGAAGGCCCTGGGCTCAATCCCCAGTGCCAAAAGACAGAAAAGGAGAAGGAAGGCAAACAGTAAAGGGCCATCAAGCCTAGTGGGTCCCAAAGACCACAGCAAAGTCAGGCCCAACTCAGGACTCTGCCTGAAAGTCACAAAGCCCAAAATTAAGCCCTCTTGTGCCTTATCACCAGCAAGATGCAAGGAGATGAGTAATGCTACAGGATGCGGCAAGTGACAATTCTTCTTTCTTCGGCAGCTTGAATTTTTTCTATATAAATCAGCTAGAAAGTGTTCATGACTTCACAATGTTTGATCTCTCATAGTGTCTACTCATATCCATGAAAGGTATATTATTCCCTAAAAAGGCTATGGCAAGAATCTCAGAATCAACTCTGAGAGGCTGAGGCAGGAGGATGACAAGTTTGATCCCAGTCTGGGCAAAACAGCAATTAAGTGAAACCCTATCTCAAAATCAAAAATAAAAATGAACTAGGGCTATAGCTCAGTGTGAAGGCCCTGGTCTTGACACACACACACACACACACACACACACACACACACACACGTGTCTTGGAATCACTGGCCCCATTTAGCCATGAAAGCATGGCAAATAGGAAGCATAGAGTGCAAGGAAGGGTGGAGCTACTGTACACCCTTCCAGTTCATGCCTTAGCCATCCACCCCTCCCAGGTCACACTCCAGTGATCCGCCCTCCTGGGTGATGTGCCTCTTCAGACTGGGCCCCACCTCTTAGTAGCACAGGAATCAATGGATCAACTTCCAAACCTGTGAAGCTTTGGTGGACATTCCAGATCCAAACCATAACACCAGGCTCCAGCTGTGAGCTGAATGAACATTATTAGGTCAACAGAAAACAGACTAAGGCACCAGTGCATGGAGAACATATCTACAGGAGGAAGCAGTGGTCTAACCTTCTCCACCATGATGGGCTTTCCTTGGATCAGCACCCAAACACACCACACACGGAAGAGTCGGGGGCGGGGGGGAGTGCTAGTTCACATGCTAAGTACCTACCACCATACAGGCCAGCTCCCTGAGAGGTCCATGCCAGTGCTAAAGTACTCCTGCAATCTCTTAAGACCCTCATTAGCACCAAACAGTTTTATAACTAGGAGTTGCTACATAGAGACCTAACTAAATGAATAAATTAAAAGTTGAAGTTCAGTATGACTTTCTGAGAATCATCCGAACTTTCTTCTGTGCTCACAGTTTCATAGGTACACACCTATCGAGGGCAACCGCCTTCAAGCAAGCTGAATACGCCCCATCTCCCCTCTGCCAACACCGGAGTCAGGAGACTGGGAGGGATGAATCCAATCAAGCTCAATACGTCCCATCTCCCTTCTGACAACACCGAAGTCGGGAGCCTGGGAAGGATAAACCCAATACTGGCACACCATGCTACCATTAATGCTGTGAATGCACATGGAAAACTCACACGCTCCATTCTCCAGCTTCCTCTGTTCCAATGACTATCATTATGCAGCTTGAAAGGGAAAATTATATCAAAACTATTTCTAAGGACTTTACAGGTAAGCTAACTAGAAGACTAAGAAGGGACAGTGAACCTGGTCCTGCTTCCCACCACATGGACCCAACAAGGCCGAGGAGAGTTGCAGGGATCAGATTTTAAAAGCCAGAGCCTTTTAGTCCTTAGGATCTGGCCAATCTGAAAATGACATTGATTAAAAGGTGAAAACTCTACCTCTTTTTCTCTAGTCGAGTTTGGGAGGGAAGCAGGAGGACCAGGAGAAGCTGGGAGGGAGGACTCAAAACATCACTGCAAATGGTACAGATTTCAGACCTCCTTCCCACGACTGAGAAGGGTGCCTTTTCCTCTAGCGGACCTCCTGCATGGCTGTCACCATGTTCTTTCTCGACAGGGAAGGAGAAGCGTATCTGCAGAATGGGTGTCAGGGAGACTGGGAGCAGCAGGTGGGGCACGGGCTGGAGTAGGCCAGATGGAGAAGACATGGCCAGGACCAGAGGCAGGGGGATCTGAAGGAAGCAGTAGGTCTGAAAGGCAGTGCAAGGTCAAGGCAAGAACCCAAGAGGCATGAGTTATAGCACACAGTCCATAAGGACCCACCAACAAGAATAAAAGAATGGAATAAGAGCTCAAATAAAATACCAGGGGTCAAGAACTCTCCACAAGGAGAGGAGCAAAGGAAGTGCAGGAGCAGACGGGCACAGAACTGATTCCACGCATGACAATGCTACAAGCGACTGAGCTTGACAACTGAGACGCTGAGGTTTATACTCAGCACTTGCAAACATCCGTCCTGAGGCAAGAACTTAGCGGACAACACACACAAGGGCGCTGCTGACAAGACATCATTTTGGAAGTGCCTGTTCAGCACCAAGCGCACATCAGTGGCACAACAGTACCTTCCGAAAGCAAACACTAATTGCTTTCTCTTTTCCTCTTCTGCCCTCCCTCAAGCAGTAACAAAGGATGGAGAAAGAGGAAGAGAAGAGAGAAAAAAGGAAGAATTAGACAGTCGGAAGAGTTATTTCAGTTCTGTTTGTCTCCCCATTTCTCGTGTGCGTCCCCTATGGGCCATCTGAGGCAGGCGAGGCTCTCTGCACCCGGATCTTCACCAATCACATTGCTCACCACTGGACAACAGGCCTCCTGGCTTCACCATTTTCTAAGAATCTAGGACTTGTGACAATAGTGGCACAGTGACATGGAGAAGAAGAGAGTTGTTCACCTAGCATTTCAGCACTTCACAAATAATCACATTTCAACTGCCTCATTTCCTCTACTACTAGTTGACTTAAATAACACTGAGTTATTTACCATGTAATTTTCATGCTAGTTCAAAAGAAAGCCAACATACTATAGTATTAGGCTGTTTATGGCACTGAGATCAATGAGAAAACGCAGCCTCTAATTTTCTTATTATAAAACAAAGGCAAGAAGACATTTTTCCTATCCCGTGAAATATTAATTTTCTATTTGTAGATCTGCAAAACACTCGTTTTCACCAGGCGGTCAATGTCAATGACTTCATGTCAATGAAGCAAGTAAGACAAAATGTAAAATCCACTCACTTTCATTAAGCTAAAGTTTCCATTAGCCTGCCCTCCACATATTCTTTCTTTTAAAAAAAATTCTGGTTGTGGTGGCACTGGGTATCAAGCCCAGGGTCATCACACTGAGCTTCATTCCCAGCCCATTTTATCTCTGATTTTGAGACAGTCTCACTAAGTCACTAGGTTGCCCAGACTGGGCTCAAACTTACAATTCTCCTGCCCCAGTCTCAGCACATGTCCAGGGACCTCACACTGAGCCACATCCCCAGTCATTCTTTATTTTTCCTTTTGAGACAGGGTCTCGCTAAGCAGCTAAGTGGCACAGGAGGGCTCGAACCTGAGATCCTTCTGCCTCAGCCTCCCCGGGTGCTGGAAATACAGGCCTGTGTCACTGGGTTCAGGTATGCGTTTCTGCGTTAATCAGCTTTCTATGACTGTGACAAAGTCCCTAGGGAAAACAACTTAAAGGAGCAACGTTTCTTTCCACTCTTGGTTTCAGTCAATGGCCAGCTGGGTCACCGCTTTTAGGACTGGGTGAGGCAGATGGTGGAAGGACACAGCAGAGGAAGGTGCTTACCTCATGGCAACCAGGGAACACGGAGAGAGGGAAAGAGCAGAGAAGGAAAGTGGCTAATGTCAAGATACAGTCCCCAAGGTCACATCCCATGGACCTGCTCTCTTCACCAAGGCTCCATCCACCTGCTGTCTCTATCACATCCCAGTAAGGTCACAGAATCATTAAGTTAGAGTCCTCATGCTCAAATCAGTTCAAAAGCCCATCAGCCAGCAGCCAGCCTTAACACAAGGAAGTGTTTCGGGAGATATTTTGAGTCCAGTAACACAGGAAATACTTGATGGAATCTTTGAGAGGGGCAGAGAGACAAGCAGCACCAAAAACCATGGAGGAAAAGAAACATCTAAAGAGAAAGTGTAACAAAAAGATAGACTGTATTTGAATCATTTTATTGATTTATTTCTAAAACAATACCAGCTATTTCATAAAATCTGTGCAATTACCCCACAAAATTTTTATCTGTAATAGTATATTAGTTTGCAAAACATAATAATTATACTCAACATAGGGAATTGCTACAAAATCTTTCAAAATACATATGCATGAACTTATGGATGAATAGGTAGATAAAATAATAAACCAAACCTGGCAAAATGTTAGTAATTAGTAAAATATAAGTAATTTATGGAAGTTTAAAAATTCTGAAATAATTAAATATGCAATAATTTCTATTGCTTTAAGTGTAATATACTTATGTGATATAGATGTAAGTCCATTTAATATAGCAATTCCTTATATACTTAAGTTTATTTATTTTAGCAATTAACTTATTCAATCTTTGATATAAGTTTATCCTAAGAAAACTGACTGATGCAATGATAACCTTCTGAACGTCTTTTGAATGTACATTTTTCTTTCACTACTCAGCTAAGGCACTTGAAATTTAACTTCTTTTTCTCTCTCACATTTTCTAGCCTTATGAATTACATTTTTATATTTCTTTTCTCATGTGGACTAGTGGGTGAGGCCACACTAAAGAATCTCAGCAAAGATATAGTATGTTACAGAAATAAACAACTTTTGGGCAAATATCCCAATAAAGGGCTGTGCTGGACTCAAGGAAGAGGCATCAAGATTTGGCCATTGCAACCCATTCGAGGGGTGGAAAGCTGTGCTAAAGAGTGATGATTTGAGTAAAGTGACTCAGATGCAAAACATTAAATATGTTAAATATTGTACGGTTTCCCTGATTTGGGAAACCCAGAATACAGGCATTCTATAGAACCAAATGGGTGTGATAATGGGAGTTAGGGGGAGGTGGGAGGATATGGGAATGCCAAAAATGGGAAGGAATTTAAAATTGATGTGATATACATGTGCACAAAATACTCAAGTTCATCATAAACACTATGTACCACATATGTATATTAATAAAATAATGGTGGAGAAATTTTTAAAACCCCAAACTGAGAGTCCTTAAAAATGTTCATCAGCCTGACTTCTTTCCATCATTAGTAAAACTAATGAAATCAGAAAATGGAGCTACTTGCTATGGTTGGATCTGGCATGTCCCCAAAAGCCTCATGTGTTTGGATGTTGTGAAAGTACTCCGGAGTACTTTCGGGAGGTAGGGTCTGGTTGGAAAGGGCTGATCACTGGGCAAGACCTAGAAGGGATATACTAGTTTCATCCCTCCTCCCTCACTTGGCTTCCTGTCTGCCATGCTGTGAGCAGTTCTCTGGCCTTTGGCTTGTGCTTTTGCCATTGCCAGTGCCCATGAATGACCTGAGACCTTCTGAAACAGGGAGCTGAAATAAATCTTTCCATCTCCCTTAAGTAGTGGATGTCAGGTATTAAGTCATAGCAACGAAAAAGTAACTAAGACACTACTCAGCTGGAAAAAGCCATAGTCAAGGCAGGGCAATCAATGGCCTATGCTTAGGACTAGGCCTGCAGGGTGGCAACAAGGTCTGGTGGCAAAAGCATCTGTCTACACCTTTTGGGATAACCTTATCCAGATCACTCCAGGCCTTGGCTTTGTTCCCGGTGGGACATCAGGAACCGGCAGCAGCACACATCTAGGACACACTCCTCTGCCTCTCTCCCACCACTGTTTCCGTATCTTCTGCTGGCTTCTCTCTCTTCTCTAGGGCTCCATCTTGGCTATCTTTCTCCTCCAGGCTATTTCAGGTAAACTGTTAATGGCTCCCATGTTTATTGCCCAGCCACTTCCTACCTGAATCACAGACCTAAATATCCACAGGCAGATCAGACCAGTCTACCAAATACTTCCACGTTGGACCTTCACAAGCATCTTGAACTCAAGACACCTAAGCTCAAGATAACTAAACTAAACTTCTGTCACCTAACGCTCTGCCTCTTCCATCATTATCCATCTCAGAAAATGAAAACTCCTTTTCCTGGTTGCTCCAGTGTCACACTTTGCCCTAGTTCCTGGTGCCTTCTTATCTCAAGGCCATACCAACATTTAGTCTTGTTAACCGCACCCACAAAATGCACCTCTTCTCTGTCACCAACACCATCACTCTGGCCTCACCTCAAATGCTGCAATAACTGCCCTTGCTCTCCCTGCTGTCTACCCCCCACTCATTCAACCCATTCTCTCTCCAGAAAACACACCAGCCACTTCAAAAGCAATTAGTAACATCACTTCCCTTCTTGAGACTTCCATTTCTTTCCATTGTTTGTAGAGATAAGGTCCAAAAGTCCAGCCTGACCCCACTGGGACTTGGGGGGAATGAGAAAAGCTGCAATGCAGCTTTGAATGTGAACAGCAGCCCCTGGAGAAATGCGATGGACAAAGGGGTGTAGCTGACCTCTCTTGATATTTTAGAGCCACAGACTAGTACCAGTCCTGTGGCCTTCGAAGGATCGGGCCAAGTGGACAGATGAGTGACAAGCAGAAGATGAGCAGAGAGTGAAGCTCCGCCTCCTGTCCGTGAGCGCCTATCAGTTTCCAATGCCACTGCTGATTGACAGGATGCAGAGCTTCACTCCTCACTCTTCCTCCCACTGCGACTTCCATTTCAAAGCTATCCTCCAACAGCCTACTACAGAACAAGTGCACCTTCCCCAGTATCTTCGGTGGATGGTCTTCAACTAAACTCAATGGCCTCAGTGTCAAAAAGGCCAGGACCACTGTTTTAGAGGACATCTCTAGAATTCTTAAAACCTCAAAGCTCTCCTCAGCATTTTTTCCTTCCATCTCTCTGTTTTATCACAGTAAAAAACAATTTTAGTTCCTTTCTGAATGTTTTTAAACTAACATATCTTCACCATCATAAATTTGAAATGTTCAGAAAACATTGAGAAAAAAGAAAAATCATCTACAATTACACCACAGTAAGATAAGTATGATAAATATTCTGGTCACCAATTCGTCACCCACCTCTGTGCATACATACATATGTTTATTTTCTGGCATTTTTATTTCTGTAATACTGATTTCTCACCTCCATTAGCAATACAAGTACAGCCTTCCCCTGCTCTACCCCTGTTTCCCTACTTGGAACAGATGCTACCACTTCTTGCTGACTTCTGCTAATCAGGGTGAGAAGTTACAGCGAGGCCCCAAATGAGTAGACCTAAATGAGTAGACCCTGTGTCTGTGCTTCACGGGTGAGACATCATTCATAGGGCATATGTTTTCCAAATGAATTACTGTGACATTTCTGCAAAGAGATCCAGATGGTTTGGGGATGGCTGCTGTTCTGTCTACCACAAAAGCTCCCACTTAACATGTCTAAATAAGTGGGTCAGAGAGTTACCTCAACTCCCTATCCAAATCACATTCCCCGAATGCACGGAGGGAAGCTCCTGAGAAATGCTAGCCTGCCGTGCTGTGGAGTGTCGACATCACAGCACCCTGGATGCAAAGGGCAGAGTGGTAAGACAGAGGAAAAGGAATGAACCCCCACACCTCAGAGGAAAGCTACAATCTGTACCAATCAAGTCCCCAAGGCTGTGGGCACACTGACCCAAGGTCGTGCCACCTGGGCAAGTTGCAGCAGGGCTGCAGGGGATTAAGAGTGGGTACAGGCTCAAGCATTTTTAGAAAACCCCATTCAGTAGTCCGCCAAGGCCACATACAAGGAGAGCACTTCTGGAAAATCAAAAAGGATTGAGAAGTTTCTAGAGCGTACCCTGCTAATTCTAGCCAGCCTATTGGGACTCTGAACACGTCAAAGACCTTTAAGAGATAATTTTTCCATAACAAAATCTGTTGTTAGAATACAGATTTTAAGCTGAGCCTGGTGGCACAGGTCTGTAATCCCAGAACTCTGGGAGACTGAGGCAGGAGGATGAGTGGTTCCAAGGCTGCTGTAAAGCTAGAAAACGCAGGAAAGATGATCCACAGGAATACGCATCTTGTCACAGCAGGGACCTGACAGGAGCAAAGCCACCACTGAGGTCTCAGAAAGAAACCTACCCCCGGCCCAGTGCCCCCTGAGGAAAGGGGGAAAATACAAATCGAAATAAAAAGGAGAAACTGCTTTCCACCATTGCTTGGTAGGAACAATTTACACTGATAAATATCCACTGTTAGATATGAAGACAGAAGCCACCACACATAGTGTGGGGACCACTGCAGACATTTAGAAAGAAACATGGCAGTGTATGATAAACTACTAATCTTCCAGCAGTCTTACTTTTGTGAGACTATTCTACAAATTTTAAAAACCAATATACAAGGCTGCATATTCATCAACTGCCTTTGACTCCACCCTCCTCGCACATTCTGTTCCCTGCCCACCATGCTGTGAGCAGTAACTCTCCATGAGGCTCTGCCAGGTGCTTCCACCATTGCTGGTGGCCCCTGAATGGACTGAGGCCTGCTGAAACTGTGACCTAAAATAAATTTCCCTTAAGTTATGGGTACTGGGCACGGTGTCCCAGCAACCAAAAGGTAACTAAGCCACTGAAAATGTTACCTTTAAGAGTTAATTTTTCCATAACTAAATCTCTTGTTAGAATACAAATTTTATAATCCCAGAACTATCAGAGACTATGGCAGGAGGGTCACAAGTCAACTCCAGACTAGGTAACTTAGTGACTTACTGAGAACCTGTTTCAAAATCAAAAATCAAAAAAAAAAAAAAAAAAGGTTGGGGATACAGCTCACTATGGAAGCCCTAGACTTGATCCCTAGTACCCAAATAAAGAAATAAACATATACGTGCATCAATTCAAATTTTAACACAAAAAAATTTTATACACACTGAGGTGTGGGCTAGAGGAATAGCACATCAGTTACATCACCTGCCTAGCAAGAAAGGCCAAGTTCAATTCCCCAGCACCACCTAAGCTGGGCATGGTGGCACACAACTACAATCCCAGCATGGAGGTGCCTGAAGCAGGAGGACTGCTGTGAGTTCAGGCTGGGCTACACAGTGAATTTAGAACCAGCCTGGACTACAGAGTGAGACCCTGTCTCAAATAAATAAATAAACAAACAAACCACTCCAGTGGGTATTGTGGTATGGCATATTGCACTGTGCATATTTTTTAAAATTTCCTACTTCTTTTTTTGGTTATACAGATTAATGAGTTTCATTTTGGCAGATTCATACGTCCACATGACACTTCCCCCCCCTTCCCCTCCGCCCCCCTTCCCCTCCGCCCTCGCTGGGCCCTCCCCACTACTTCTGCATGGTTGGTAGGGTCTTTGGAGCAGGGATCAATGTGTGTAATATATTTTACCCATCCCTGCTACGACCCGCCTTTACATCCCTCCTCTCCCCCTTATCCCTCTCTTGCCTATTGTCTTCCTCGTACTTTCTTCTCATCTTTTCTAGATTTCACATACTAGAGAGAACAGGAGATATTTGTCTTTATCAGTCTGGCTTATTCTACGTAACATGATGGTGTTTAGATCCATCCATTTCCTTGCAAATGAGAGAACTATGTCCTTCCTTGTGGCTGAACAGTGCTGTGGGTATACTGGCATCTCTATGGTGGACCACAAAAAAAAAAAAAAAGTAGGCTGGAGTGGTAGTTTGGTTGGTGTGAAGGTCTGGCTTGATCTCTGGTACCACAGAAAGAAAAAGAAAGAAAGAAAGAAAGAAGGAAAGAAAGAGAGAGAAAGAAAGAAAGAAAGAAAGAAAGAGAGAAAGAAAGAAAGAGAGAGAGAGAGAGAGGGAGAGGAGGGAGGAAGGGAGGGAGGGGAAGGAAGGGCAGGCAGGCAGGCAGGCAGGCAGGGAAGGAAGGAAGGAAGGCAAGCTGACTTTTTCAACTTCATCTTCTGATGCTCCCTCAAAATAAATACTCCACTTGTTCAAGCCAAGTGTGGAGAAAATGCATAAATACTCCATTGTATTTTGCTGCTTAACCTTCATCTTCTTAAACTTGAAGGAGAAAAGAGCTTTTTAAATGCCTTCTTGGTTTTTAATTGAATAGTCCAAGGAAAGAAAATATTTTGCTTCAAGTACAGAAGCAGTTATTGCTAATAAAAGGTGGAATGTTACAGTAAGGAATGTACTGAGGTAATTAACAGCTTGATAAAAGCACTTAGCTGTGACCTGTCATTAATCTGCGGTAATATTTTTTTTTGTTGATCTGAACTTGAAACAGGTATTATTCACTTCCTGAGAAAAGAGTGGAAAAGAAGAGCCATGGGATTTACTCACAATAATGAAGGTGACTGGAACTTGAACCTGGACCAGCAGGCTTTAAGGCCTTGCTTCCCCAGGTCCCTGCTGCCCTAGGTCCTCATGCAGACCTCCTTAAAAACCTCACTTTTCTCAACTACTTCTTAGCCTTGAAAGGCATTAGATTTGAAGCTTTTAACCCTGAGATAGTAAATGTGGTTGTATCTTAATTTTTATTCTTATGGTTGTGGTATGGTGGTGACAGCACCGGGAACTCACACTGAGCCACATCCCCACTCTATCTTTTATTCTTGATTTTGAGACAGGGTTTCACTAAGTTACTCAGTTGCCCAGGCTGTGTCCGAACTTGCAATTCTACTGCCTCAGCCTCCCAAGAGTGCTGAGATTACAAGCCTATGCCATCAGGCACTGCATTTGAATTATTAAACGGTGAGCCCAGGGTGCTCACCTGCTCATTGGCTGTTTCTCACCCAACACTCTGTGTGCGTGTGTGTGTGTGTGTGTGTGTGTGTGTGTGTGTGTGTGTGTGTATTAGCACTAATACATACTAATCATTGGCAGGTGGTGCAAAGCCCTGTCCTCACACACACTTTCTGTTTCATATCTGTTATGGGTAGAATTGGGTCCCCCAAAAAAGATACGTTCAAGTCCTCAGTATTCCAGAATGTGGCTTGGGAATACACACTTTAGAAAAGTAATCAAATTAAACAGAGATAATTATGGTGGGCCCTAATCTTATACGATTAACATCCTTAGCAAAGGGGCAACTTGGACACAAACACTGAGAGGAAGTGTGGCATGGAGACTGGGGAGAACAGCCTGTGGGGAGCAACACCTCTAAGGACCAAGAATGCCGGCTATCACAGGAAACCTTCAGGAGGGACAGGCAAAAAGGAGCTCCACAACAGGTTTCAGGGATGTCATGGACCTGCTGGGACTTGATTTCAGACTTCTGCATTCAGAACTGCTGGCTAATAAATGCAACTCACAGCAGTCTGTTATAGAAGCCAGGAGAAATAAATCCAAGGCCTGATCAGTTTGATAAAAATGACAGGCTTGTGAGGCTACAAGCCCCGGCCATGGCCTACTGACTCCTTTTGGAAGAAAGATTACAATGACCATGTCACCTCAAACCTAGAATCAGTAGTCATAACCCTACAAACATAATATCTTTGGAATTTAATACATTACAATTACATTTCTCCATAGGGATATAAGCTGGAGCCTGCATCCAGCCCACTGATGGGACCAAGGTCTTGTGAGCTCATGTGTGTCTTTACTAACAGCAAATGATCTGGTTTGAGCGTCTGTACCACCTTGCTCTCAAATTCACATAATCCTCGATGTGACAGTATTTGAAAGTGGGGACCTATGGAGGGTGATTAGGATTGGTCCTGTTACAAGAGATCCCAGTGAGGCCTCCTGCCCCCTCGACTGTAAGAGCTCACAACACAGGAGCAAGAGGCTGTCTTCTGTGCCTTGTGAGTGAGCGTGTCTCAGGAGAAAGCCACGGTAAGCAGCAGACATGAAGTGACAGCCAACACGGAAGAGGGAAGAAAGTTAGCTCTCACACAGGCAAGCAGGCTTTTGAGAGCCTGGGTGAAGTGCCTCTGTGCAAGTCCAAGGAAAGTTTGGGATGCGAGAATCTGAAGATGGCTGGTACCCTGCAGGTGAGCACAGAAGCCAACCCAAAGTGGCCTCAGTTATAGGCATTTCAAAGGGGATTTATAATGAAGGGGGAAAAAAACACTTCCAAATCATTATTTTTATTATTCTTAGTTTGGGCCATTATTAGGCCGTATGGGCCCAGGGATACAACACAATGCCACATATGAAGAGGCAGACCTGCTGCCCATCCTGCTCCAACCCACACACCACCACCCCATGGAAGTTACTATCAACTGCAACAGACCCTTCGAAAGAGCCCCAGATCAGCCCCTGCTACAGCCTGGATCTTGAATGTCCCTCTGAAGACCCACATATTAAAGACTTGGTCCCCGGGGTTGCACTACTAGAGGGATGAAGGTGGGACTTACTGAGACATCACTGGGTCATAAAAGGCACACCCTGCAAGGGCTTGGAGGGACCCTAGTCCCTTTCTCCTTCTCTTTAACTCCCTGGCTTGTGATGAGATGAGTAGTATCTTTGCTAAACCCTCCCACCATGATGTTGCCGCCTCATTGCACACCCAAATATTGGGGCCAACCAATCACTGGCTGGAATGTGAAAACTGTGAGCCAAAACAAACATTTTTCTTTTATATTGATTACCTCAGGTATGTTGTGACAGTGATGAGAAGCTGACCAAAACAGCCCCAGTTACAGCAACTCCAACAGCATTCCCAGAATCACACTTTGCGAGTTATCTTGCATTTGGAGTTCACACCAGTTGGTTGACAGATCAAAAAACATCCTCTGCTAGGGTCAAATATTCTTATGTGAGCCTAATTCTGCCTGTGATATTAAAAAAAAAAAAAATCTCCCAGGAAAGATGCCATTTAGATGTATAACATAGTAAGTATCTCTCCAGGACAGATATTATTTAAAAATACTAGACATGCAGAAGGTACAGGGAAAAAGGCCAACTTCAACCATTACCACAATCACAATGTCTCAATGTCACAACCACAATCCCTGTTTCAGAACCCCAGGCAATAAGTCCCAGTCTTTATCCTTTGGACTTTGGTTGATTTTCCTAACGTAATTTTCCCTCTAATTGTAGGGAGGTCTCGAAAGCTGAGCGAAAAAGCTGTTAAACTGCTCTAATGACATTAATCCATCACTGAACCACAAAAGTTGTTTTTCCACTGCTAAAGGGAACAGTGTGGGAGGCTTACTACTACTCTACTAAATTTCACCCAAACTAAATGCCACACAACTAGTAGGACGATAATAAACCCCCCAAAGCCCCAAACGTATTTCATGACCCTCTCAACAAAAATCAAACTCAGGTGCAGATTTTCACTGAAATCCTTTAGACATCACTACCAGAACTGTGGTCCTCATATATCAAGATCCACGAATATTACCTGAGGTTCTCATAAGATGTAGCTTCCTGATCCCCTCTCCTAACCTGCCGATTCACAATCTATATTTAATAAGGCCCTGAGTGATCTTCAACACTGCTATAAATGTGTATTTAACTTCAGCCTACTTTATATAGCTGTCAGATTAGCTATTCACCTACTTTAGTACCTAGATCACAGTGAGACAGTGTCCCATCACCAGCCCCAGAGGCAGCACCAGAGTCCTCAGCAATGGGGGGTAGGCTTGGCCAGGGAAAGGCTCTCAGAGGAGGAGGAGTTCTAGCTGGGGCGTCACTCACCAAGAGGCCACTCACAGCCCAGGTCCACAGACCTCACTTTAAAGCTTATACAAAGGATCTCTGAGGTCTGACAGGGGCCCAGAGTTTGATTCACTAGACTCCTTGTTCTCAGGTGAGCCTCAGTCTACAAAATCAGATGCAGAAACCCAATTACTGCAATAAAAAGTTGAATTTCCCATTCACAAATTAAAATCACTTTATCTATAGGGTTAAGATATAAAAGATAAAGAAAAACTACCAAGTTAACAAATGAAGATAACTGCAGATAGAGATAAGAACTGATAGGAAATTCTGTCCATGTGTCCATGTGTGTGTTCCCGTGTGTGTGTGTGCATGTGTGTGTGTGTGTGTGTGTAAAAAACTGGGAATAAAGCCCAGGACCTTCACACTGAGACAACATCCTCAGTCCATTTTTAGTTATGATTTTGAGACTCTTGCTAAACTGCTAAGTTGCCCAGGGTGGGCTTTAATTTGCAATCCTCCTGCCTCAGCCTCCCAGAGTGCTGGGATTTTAGACTTGTGCCACCAGGCCTGGCAAGGAGGAGATAACCTTAAAGGGCTCTGGACTTCAGCTGCACACTAAAACGTCCTTGAAATTCAGCTTTAAAAACACAAACATCTGTGTCGCCTCACAGGCTTGGATCCAAACAGCCTGGGGTGACACTGGACTGGGGCCTCTGAACGCATCCTTGGCGATCCCAGTACCCAGCCAAGTGACATACGGCCACCTCAGACAGACGGGGAAGGCCTCTGTGAGAGGGAGACCCTGAGCTCGATGGAATCGCAGTTAAGTAGGAGTTCTCCAGAGCCAGAGTACTCCAGAAACTGAGGTGGTAGCACCTGGCACTCTAAGTGCTAAAGCAGCGCAAACTCCTGACAGCAAGGACTTTGTGTCTACTCTACAGAACAGGGCCTAAACCAGTATCTGGGTTTAATATATATTTGCTTAGAGAAATAAATGTTGAAAAAAAATCAAATTTTAAAAAGGCCATGTTCCTGAAACAAGGTGAGCAAAGGCAGCAGGCACGTGGCCAAGGATCGATGAGGTGGTAAAGCAGGATCGGGCGCTTCGGGCCAGGAGGAATCTCTACTTTGAGTACACAGGTAAGGTACACAGGGGCAATTACTAGGTTCCAAACAAGAATGGGACATGACTTGTTTTTGATCTAAAGCACTTCTAAGTTGGAGATATAGTTCAGTGGCACAGTGCTCACCTAAAGGGCATGAGGCCCTGGGGGTCAATCTCCAGCACTGCAAAAAATAAATGGAAAAGATGTGTCCAGGAGTGCAGCCTCCTGGGCCTCTGAGAGAGGCTCTCAAGGAGGAGCCAGGCTGGGACGGCAGCTCCCATGGCTGGGGTCAGCTCTGGGGTTTGGGTGGCCCAGGAGCAGCAGCAGTTCTTGCTGGTGCTGCTGAGCTTTGGGAAGTGCAAAGGAGTAGAGGAAAAAAAATTTTTTTAATCATTCAAGTGAAGTATAAAAGAATAAAAATTAAAAATACTGGATTATATGAAGCAATTGCACAGTTTACAAGAATCTTTAATCCATCAAACGCTGCAAAATCTTCATATAGGTGGAAGAACAGACAGTTCTTCAATGGACCACAAGAAAATACCTGGACGATCACAGTCATATGGAACCCTATAACTGAAAACCAAAGTAAGGATGGAAAACCAATTTGTAGATAGAAAAAATGTACAGGCGAGTTAGACAGGGAAAGAGAAAGAGTCCGCGAGGCAAGATAAAAGGAAGGGTTCACGGGAGGATCAAGCCCTTCCCAGCCAGACCACACAATTGAGAAGCCCTGGAGGATGAGTCAGAATTCTGCGGGTCCACCTGCATCCATCAGACAGAAAGCCAAATCCACAAAAGTTAAAAGTAACAAAGGGGAGGAGAGCAACACAAAGGAGACCCCTGCTCCATGAAAAGCGCAACACCGAACGCAGTCAGGGGTTTTCCGTCTGAAGCCCCCAGCTGCCTGAGAGCTCTGTATATCAATTCTGCGCCTTCGTAAACTTCGCTTTTGCTTTGCTTTCCATTGGACTCCATCTACTTTGTTCTCAATCTGCACGAGAGTCCAGGACTCAGGAACCAAGAAGGGTAAACTAGACCACCTGATGCGGGGTCCATAAAAAGTTACTGAGTACCAGAAGGAGGAACTGCTGGACGCAGTGTACAGCTCAGTGCTGCAGCAGTAACACAGCACGTACAGGCTTTTTAACAGGACATTTCTGAAAGCTGTGGAAGGAGCGCCTATGAATGTGTACGTGTATGGAGCTCTTGAAAGAAAGAGTACAGAAATTCTCGCACTGGTATTTGCAAACACTACTTTTGGGGTCCTGTGACCTCACTGGCATTTTTGGTGGAGTCAGCTTCTTCTCAATGAATAAAATGACTTGTGTGAAAATTCAGTCATTCATTAGCAGAATGGAGGAAAGCCTGAGTATAGTCAGGTACAGCATGTTTCTCTGTAACAATCAGGTCACCTGGAGTGCCTTGGAACAAGACGCCATGTGAATTCTATCCAAGTACTCCACCACTGCTCTGTCTCCCAGGCACACCAAACCCATGGTACCAGGCGGGAAGATACTCTCCAATATAGGTGGAAGTGTCAGGAAACCTTTGGCCTTATCAGGTATTTCTTACTGGACCCTTGAACCTGAATGATCCAGAAGCAAAATGCAGATTCCCCAACATTTTTGTAAATACAAATGACCCTCATGAGGAACTCCATTTAACTGATTCTAAGGCTGCAAGTGCTCTATTCATGTGTGTGATGGCATATGATCAAGTGCTTTGTGATCGACGCCCACAGGCTCGGACGCTGTAGGTCTACTAAAGACTGAACAGCACTGTGAGGCACCAGCTCACAGTGCAGGCATCTGACATCTGCGAGCAGTTTAACATCAACAAGAGAAGATGGAGGTCTGGAAAAGAACCCCAGTTTAATTTTATCTTAGTCATACGAATTTAGTAAAGTATAACTCACATGAGGAAAACACTCAGCATGTTTCTTACATCTTTTCCCCCAGATTTGATGAAAGGTCTATGAGAGATCAACAGTGACTTTACTAGAGCAGATGAAGGTGAGAAAATATCATGGAAGACATGAGCAGCTACTGGGTCATTAAAAAGGCAGTTCAGTGGGAACTCTACGTTATTTGAATCAAAGAAATGCAAATTTGGTCAAAGTCAATGAAGAGATGAACTTTGTGCCACGTAGTTCAATAGCATCTTTTCCTTGGACTGACTGAAAATGGCTCACTGAAAACACTTTTTTAAAAATCGCAGCAAACATTCTGTTTACCACGGCAAGTCATTGGTCATATTATTGACTGGATCAATGGCAACAGTAAACCGATACTTATTCTGAAGAATCAAATTTCTGCTCAGTCTGATTATCCTCTGAGGCTTTTAAATAAATATTTATGTCAAATTAAAGGTAGTTGGCTATATACCATTCAATTCTTTTGACATTATTTGAATATATTACTGGAAAGTAAAACATAAATTGTTAAAGTTAAAAAAAGAAAGATGCTCTGGCCAGGGACCAGGGAGAGGCCGATTCTATCTCCATTCAACCCCTCACTGCGGTCACATGGGCTACGTGACAGTCCATGGGAAATATGGGTTACTTCAGAACCTTGCTGCAAAGCATCCGTTGCATTTCCTCCTGTAAGCATGACCTACATTGCTCTGTACCTCCAGCCTGTACTGTAGGGATGCCATGCACAGCTGACCTAAGGGAAATGATGTATGCACGGTTCTGTCCTCCCTGACATTCATTCCCACACCCTTGTTGAAGCCCCTCACTCCTTCCAGCCCACAGATTTCCCTGTAAAAGCACCATCCCTGTTCCCGCGTGCAGCCCTCCCTTTGTCTCATCCTGATGTCCCTCTTGACAGCATACTGGGATCTAAATAAATTCTTGTCCTTATACCACCAGCACCACAAGCCTCTGCCACAGTCTTGCATGGCATATGCCTCTGGAGAACCTGGACTAACACTCGTTATCACCACTCTTTCAAAACAAAGTGAGACATTCGAGATACACATGTGGGATGATTCCAGCCAGATCGTATACTTAAAAAGAGAAATGAATTGATTAGTGGCTGGCAGGAGTTAGGGAGAAGGTGGGGTGGGAGGCAAGCAGGTATGGTGATGAAAGGTCAACAGGGGGACTTGGCTGGCACTGGAAATGGTCTGTATCGTGAGGGAACAACGTCGAATTTCCGGTGGTGTTATTATGGTGCTATGATCATGTTCTCATTGGCGGAAACTGGGTTAAGAGTACAGGAATTGAAAGTCCTTGTCACCTTGACAAGATACGTAGGCGCACAAAATGCTCAAGTTCATTGTAAACCTTAAATTTTGTGCTTATACATATCAATAAAATGGGGGGAAACATTAAATATACTCACAGAGGCAAAAAAAAGAGTACAGGAATTTTCTGTTACTGGACATGTCCAGCAACAGTTATCTCAAAATAAAACATTGAATTTACAGAGAAAGATTATCATCCTCTCAGCTGTTTCAAAAAACAAAGTCTTAAGAAAACAGGAGCAGAGAAAAAGAGACCAATTAGGAAAATATGAAGTCACCCTTCAGGCAAGGGATGAGTGTGTTACTTGAGACGTGGAAGGAGTGGGTAAGGCTAGGGATATACTGTGGAGGCAGAAGCAAGAGGAGTCCTTAGGGCCGAGCTATGTGCACTGAAAGCAAGTCAAAAATCACTCCTAGGTTTCTTTCTTTTTTTCTTTTTCTTAGTTTTTATTTTTGATGGTACTGCCAATCAAATCCAAGGCCTATGCACTGAGCTACTTCCTCAGCCATATTTTAGTTCTGGTTTTGAGACAGCGTCTCACTAAGTCACTAAGTTGCCCCAGCTGGGCTCAAACCTGCATCCTCAGGCCTCAGCCTTTCAGAGAGAGCGCTGAGGTAAAAGGTCTGCACCACTGGGCCCAGCCCCACGTTTCTTCCTCGAACAAATAGACATTTAATGGCACTTACTGACACAAGATTTTGTTCTAAGGAAACTTGAGATTTAAGACAACTCTTTAACTCTTTTATTCTTTTTTTTAAAAAATAACATTCAACATTTGGATGTAAACAATTGTCCCTACACATAAAGAGTTTCCACAATTTCACACAGGCTACTACACTACACTCTGAATAAAATCAAACAAAAAATATAAAAAGCAAAAAAGCACTGCTAAGACAAAAACCTGACTTTTCATTTTTCCATGACCTTGACTACCAAATGAGGCAAGGTTCCTCACAGTGGTATAGTAAATAAACAGTCTAGTTAAAATTTTGTTTCCACTCGACACATTGTCTTGTTTAGGTATCTTCTTCCCCATGTCAGACAAGGATATTTCATCTAGTTAAAGACAATGGACCAACACAGACCAAAAGGCGATGCAGCCGCATGGGGTATTATTTCCTGAGGGCCTGGTATTTCAGTGAACAAATCCTAGGCTTGGTCTTTTTCTTTAAGGCAATGCTCCGTTCTTATCCATTAACATCAATTCTTGTTTTCCTCATAAGAACGAGTCAGTGGGCTGCAGCCCCTAGTTGTCATAGCAACTGCAATTTCACACACCAAAATGATTTCCTCAGAACACAGACTTCAAGCAGCACTTTTTTTGAAGCATATATTTTAGTACATGAAGGATTTGGTGCCATTTCCAGTCACTTCTTTTGTCTCTGATATGTTTCACTCCAAAGACCAAAACCAAAAGAGGACTTCCAGCTTTGTTCATTAATTAAACTTTGTTATTGTAACTGCTCCCTCCGTGGCTCTCTGCCCTCACCAGTCTTCCGCCCGTACTGGGCTCAGGGGTATCGTAAGGCCAGTTACCAGATTCGGTCCACTAAGCAACAATAACCCTCTGATGTATCCTGAAGGAACAGACACACATATTCCTTTATTTTACGCTGCTTTTTACTCTTCTGGGCCCGTATTCCCTGCTAGCCAAGGAAAGAAAGAGAACAGGGCCAGGGCTCAACTCTCATGAGAAACTGGGAAAGCACTAGGAAGGCAACAGTTTCCTGTTTGAGAAGTTCCCAAATGGCCCAATGGGGCATACAAAGCACATTTCCCACCCAGAGTAACCACTACAAGTCTGCCACAACCTTTATTTCCTCAACCCAAAACAACAGAGGTCCCCAGCCCTTGGGTGCAGGCCAGTGCTGGTCCACGGCTCTGGAAGGATGGGCCAGCCAGAAAGATGAGCAACCAGCACCATCCTCAGAACCCAACAGGAGCCACCTACAGGAGGTGGAGCTTCGCTTCCGCTCCCCTCCCCACTCCCCTTTGCTGCTGCTGCTGCTTCAAAGCTGTCCTCCAACAACCTACTGCACAACAAATATGCCCCAACTTGGAAGAATGGTTCTCACCTAAGCTGGTCCCTGGTGTCAAACGGTTGAGGACCGTGCAATACAAGACCTGAGGATCCACAAAACTACATTCCTGGCAAGAGCACTGAGACTTATTTCCCACCTGGAACTTGAGTCTTGGCTACAGTTTCAAAATGTTAACTCCAGGCTTTTGGCTGTGGTGGACTAGAGGCAAGTAGCACCTACCAGCTACCACAAGATATTCATCCACCCAACAGGTAAGTGGCTCCGTGCGGGGGTAAGAAGATCACAAGAAGGTGATCGGCTGCAACTGGAGTGAACAAACCACCAGGCGTAACTCAGAAATAGTGGTATTTGGAAAGGTGGTAAAGTAATAAAATTTTCTGACCCGATTGCGGCTCAGGGATAGAGGAGAACCTCAGGGCAGTAACAGGAAATCGCAGCAGCCTGCTGTGAATACTGACTCTGCTACTGGATAGACACAGGGCCCGAGCAGAAAAGTGACCTGCATTCAGCCATGTGACCAGGGCGGGTGACAATTCCTGGCATTTCCCTGTGGACTCAGAGGCGGGCTGGGAGTTGTCTTAGAAGCTCTTTTCTCAGGAGACTACTATGATAGGAGATAAGAATTAGGAGCCATCTTAAAGTAACTTCTTTTTCCCCAGTTGGTGGCGTGGGAAAACAGAAAATCCCCATGTTTTTGGTATCTTCAGGATGCAACAGCCACTTCTCTCCAGGGAGGTAGAGGGCACCTCTCTAGGAATCAACTTAGCCTAGAATAGTGGCTGTGACACACAAAAAACTCTAATCAGGAGTAGGAAGAAATGCCACAGGATCTGTGAAACCCACGTGAGGTAGGAAAGGAGGGCAGCCCTGTGAAATCTGTGGAGGGAGGGCGTCTGGGAGCACCACAGCAGAGACCAATGAAAGGCTGGATGCTAGTGGCTTCACATGCCAGCGGAGACACTGCACCCAGCCACCTGTGCCAGGTGCAGAGGCGCTCGGAGTAAACACAACAGTGTAGCCACCTGCCAGCCACACCTCTGAGAGCATGGTCGGGTGCTTTCTACAGCTTTGGCTAACACCCCGACCAGCCCACAGACTATGTGAGCATAAAGCCTGGGAAGACACCCAAATGCCTCCTGTGTCCTTATTCCCAGGTACGAACAAAGTTGAGATACAGATTGGGACCCAGTGGAAGAAGCACGCCACTAACACCAGGAGGAACTGACAATGCTCCTAAGTTCCTGCGTCCTTGACAAAAGAATTTAGACAAGGAATCGACACAGCCACAGAGAGGACTGGCAATTTATTGCAAAATGATAGATTTCTGGAGGGATATGCACAACAGCACGCGTTCAGGCATGAAGGAGGGCAAGCACCTAGACGGCTCAGGCCCTCTGGGAATTTCATTTCCTCCATCCCAGTTCAGTGTTCAGTTGCAAGGAAAAGGGGGCCATTTAGGCCATCTGAAAGGTTTCTGTTCCTGTTTTGGGTGGAATGTTTCCAATCTGTTTATTTTTAGACCTTGGGGGGTTTTCCAAGCCATCACCCAAGGTCTGAACTCTGTACACACCTTGGGCTTTCTCAGCATGCTCACAGCATGCCACAGTTTGAAACCATAAGCTTGTTTGGATTTTATCTACACCTAATGAGTAAGAAAATAAACAAAAAAGAAAAAAAACCACCACGTCTCCTTTTCATCTCCTTGTCCTCTCCCATAATCCCTAGCCACCTGTTTCCCAGCCCACTATGCTTAACTTCCACAGAGGGGAGAACTCAGCCTCCAGAGTGGCCTAAGCAGTTTGGCCAGAAGCCAAGGAGAACTCTGGACTACAAGAGATCACCATAACCCTCTATCTCCAGCAGTGTACAACAACAGAAGCCTAGGAGAAGTAACTGTCTCCATCATAAATAACTCCAGAAGGAGGAATACTGGACCTGAGGGTGTGGGTGTAAGCATGTGTGTGTGTGTGTGTGGGGGGGGGGATGTCAGTTGTTACTGTCACCTCTGTAGTGTTCAACCTTGTTTTATCATGTTTCTCACACCAATGAGCCTTTCATAGGGTTTTCTACACCAAGGATTCTTTCATAGATTTTTTTTAAAAGAAACTTTCTGTTTCTGTTAGTAACAAGATTCAATCTCCCTATTTCTTCTCTCATTTTGTTTCTATTCCTTTCCCTTCTTGCCTTTCCTTCTCCTCTCATACTCTCTCATGTCTCCCCTCCCTCCTCCCTTCTTTACTTGCATATATTATAATCAATGCCTTTTTTGTTCTTGTTTTGTTTTCCTAACTTATTCTACATTGTGTCTCTCACACTATTTTCCTGGGTTGACAACATACTAAGGAACTTTTTAAATACATTTTAAATTATGTGTTTGCATATGGTTAATTTTTGGAAGTTGGTGTTGCTGGTACGTATTCTTTCCTCTGAAGGCAGTGCCAGGGGTCGAGCCTGGCACTTTGAATAGCTTGGGGGGGGGGGGGGCGGTGCTCTCACAATAGAACATACCCATAGCCTCAGATAAATCATAAAGAGAGTACCACTTACTCAAAGGATCTCCACACATGAGCAGCTGAGCTATCCATCCCAAATGACTTGTGAATCTCAACACAGAAACACAAGAACCATGAGAAAACAAGCAACGAGGTGCTTCCAAAAGTTCATACTTCACCCTCAAAATGAGCCCACATAAAGTGGATGAAATCTAGACCAAGAATTTAAAAAACTGATAGTCAACATGATCAATGAGATCAAATATACAATTAAGCAGCAGAATGAATCAACCAGTAACACAATCAATGAGCTCAAAGAAGAATCAGTTGGGCAGCTGCATAAACTCAGGAAGACAACGCAGGATATGAGAGACACTTCAGTAAAGACATAAAGTTACTAAAAAAGAATGAAACTGAAATCTTGGAAATAAAAACCTTAATGAGTCAAATAAAAAAATCAGCTTAGAGGTTGGAGGAATGGCTGAGTGGTTAAAGTCCTTGCCTAGCAAGCACTTAGACAAGGGCTAAGTACCTGGGTTCAATTCCTCAACACCACAGAAGCTGGGCGTGGTGGTGCATGCCTATAATCCTAGCACTTGGGAAGCTGAGACAGGAGAATTGCTGTGAGTCCAAGGCCAGTCTAGACTACAGAGCAAGACCCTGTCTCAAATATATCAGTTTATATTCTTGATAATAGGGTAAGTAAATCAGAAAAAAAAAATAATAACAGGACTTGAAAACAAGGCTGATGTATTAGAACCTTCAGAGAGTAATTTAAAAAGGAATAACAATCAATAATGGACTATTCAAGAGCTCTTGAACAACTCAGACAAAATTTAAGACTCGCTGAACTCAACAAGGTGAGAAAGTAGAGGCCACTGGCATAGAAAACTTGTTCACAAATACTATAGAAAAAATTCAAATAAGAATAAGATGGGTAACCAGGTCTCAAAGGCATTTTCAAACCCTAAATATACAAGACTGGAAAAAAAAACTTCTCTGCGACGTATCATAGTCAAATTGCCAAAAATTCGAAGGAAAGAAAGCATATTAAAAGCTGTAAGAGAAATGCCAAGTCACCTACAATGGCAAACCACCAGTATCACAGCAGATCTTTCAACAGAAACTCTCAAGGCAAGGGAGAAAATAGTTGCCAACCTAGACTACCATATCCTACAAGTCTACCCTTCAAAATCAAAGGAGAAATAAATACTCTCCAAGATAACTATAAACTAAAGAAATTAGTGGCCACTAAGCCAGCACTACAAGAAGCACCTAAGGGAATCCTTAACACAGAGGAAGCGGACACTAACCACCACGAGGTGAATGAATTTTCCTGGGAGAGGAAATGAATGAACGGGAATCAGAAATGGATCAAACACTGGAAAAACAACAAAATGACAGAAATAAATACACACCTTTCGATAATAACATTTTACATAAATGGTCCTAACTCTCCAGTTGACAAAAACTGGCATGCTGGATCAAAAAACAAAACCTGTGTATCGCCTGCAAGTGACAGACCACAGCTACACATGCGGTGGATCAGCAGCCCCTGACTTCTCCTTCTTATTCTCACAACTGCTACAGGAGCAAGTGGTTTGGCCAATAGCTGCCGTGACCCTCCCCCGGCCCCCCTTCAAGCTCCCTGGTCCACCCTCCCCAAGAAGGGACTGGGACAGCTTGCCTCCGTGTCCTCCTACCACCCCTACAGTTATCTCGTGGCCACTCTCCAGGCTGTCCTGACAAAGATGCAGACAGCCTGTCAGTTACAGTGTCCCTCCCCCATGCCCACCATTCCACACAATGCTGCCACTTCTTTGACGAAGCAGCAAAGGAAACCGTCTTAATGTAACCAGGACTAACACGAGGGAGTGATCTAGGCCCATTTTAACATCCCTAACCTCCCCCAAACCCCAGTATGCTGTGATTGACACAGCCCCTCCAAGCATCCCCTAGCTGCGGCCCCACAGGTTTTCTCAGATATCCAACAGCTATCAATCAAACAGCTCGTGTCTCAGCATGTTCCCCTGAACAGTGGCTCTGACAGCTGCAGCACATACTTGCTCCAAAAGATGTATGTCTGACTCAACTTTAAACTCAGCAGTAGAATTAAACTTGGACCAACCAGCAGGCTTGAATTCAGACCAATCACAGACCTGTTGGTGGCTATACAAGCAGCACCCTCTCACACTCCTTGAACAGCCTAGAATTCCCCATGGTGCACTGGTCCCAATCCCCCATGTGCAGGTCCTGTTTAAATAAAGAAGCACTCTGCTGGTCTAGTAAATTTTTTCCTGATTTATTTCTCAGGTGGTGTGAAATTAGAAAGACCTACTCAGGATTCTTACCCAAAGTAACAACGGACAGAGTGATCTTCTAAAAAGAAAGCACAACAAACCCTAGAGGCTGTTATCCCTCAAGTTCACAGACCAGCAGCCAACGAAGATTAGAGACAGAGACCATTAGCCGGCACAGTTAGCTAACAGCGCCTGGCAAAGATGGCCCCAAATGGTGGTAGCTAGCAGTGACAGAGACTGGCAGCTGGAAGTGTCCACTAATGGCGTCCAGCACAAGCCAGCTCCAGATGGCAGTGGCTGGCAGCGTCAGAGATCAGCAACTGGCAGTTGCAACAGACAGCATCCCACACTGACTGGTGTCAAGTAGGGGCCTCTTGGCCACTACCACCTGCAGTCTGCCAACCTGTGACTGCTATCTGAATCAGATAAACTAGCCCTCAACTGACTGGCAACACAAGACACACACCAACTAAAATGGGAAGAATGAAAATTCATACTTCAAAAAGCTAGAGAAAGCAGGAATAACTCTACTTCTATTGGACAAAATGGATGTCAAACTAAAAGCAGTCAGAAGGGACAAAGAAAGCCACTGCATACCGGCAAAGGAAATAATTCACCAAGAAGAGACACCAACTGTAAATACATACACAGAGAACATCAGCATGTCCAAGTCACAAAGCAACTTGTTTATTTTTCCCCCTCCTCATACCCTTTTCATTTTATCTCTGTTATTGTTACTTTTTAAAAATTTTTAAAGATCTAATTTGCTTTATTATAAAGAATCAATTCTGCCAATTTTATATGGGTAATTGGTCTTTTTCATATTGATTTGTAGAAAATATTTATAAGGTATTTTATATTAATTCTGCTCATATGGTATAAGCTCTATTTTTCCAGTTTTTCTTTCACATTTTGACTCTGCTAACAGTAGTTTCTGCCAGAAGACACCACAGGGCCGCAGAAAAGAAGCACTGGATCAGGCTCCAAATCTGGATGATGAGATGAGCTAGGCAGGACAGGAAGGGAGGCAGCACTAAGTCACGTGCACATGTGGAGGCCTGAAAAGGCCAGTCAGGTACTAGCCAGAGTCATGGCTAGTCAGTGGGGAGAGGAGAGCCCATCCTCTTTGAAAGGCCTCTGTTGTGGTTAGGATCTGGAGTGTCCCCCAAAAGTCTCATGTATTTTAATGGAAGCATGTAATGTGGGTGGACTGGGGTCTGGTCTGGAGGGGTGGATTGCAGTTAAGTTAGGATTAACGGTGTGTAGTGGCCACACCTGGATTCAGGAGGGACTGGTTACTGGGTGGAGACCTGAAAGGATACATAAGCTGCCCCTGCCTTCCTGGAGGACTGGGACTAGTCTCAACTAGCCTCAGCTTGTCTTCCTGTTTATCCGGGGAAGCTGCCTCCAACCCTCTCTCTGCCACGTACTTCGACTGTTGCCGGCCACTCCTGAATGGACTGTGACCTTCGAGACTGTGAGCTAAAATAAACCTTTCCTTTCCTAAGTTTGTGGGTGTCGGGTATTGAGTCACAGCAACGAAAAAGTAACTAAGACAGCCTCCCAGGCCTTATTCAAGGCCACTGGAAAATTCCAAGCAAACTTCAGAACAGCTGGAGGAGCCAGGCCTGGTAACAAAGGCCTGTAATTCCAGCACTCTGGGAGGCTGAGGATGCAAGATCTAAAGTATGATCCCAGCCTGAGCAATTTAGCAACTAAGTGAGACCTTATCTCAAAAAATAAAAAATAAAAAGGCTGGGGATATAGGTCAGTGCAAAGACCCTGAGTTCAGCCTCCAGCAGGGAAGAAACAAAAATATAGAATAAAGGGAAAGAGACAGAGCCCAGTTAGCACCCCTCAGGGGCATCAATAGGCAGTGCGATTAGAAGACAAGGTGCAGGAGGATTTGAGGCCACAGCTGACAGGAGAGAAGAGCTCAGAAAAGCAGGGGCAGGGCAAAGGCAGCTGACCAGAGGCAGAGCTCTCCACTCAAAAACAGAGCACCGTCTTATGCAAGGGGCCACTTTCATAGCTGCACTTCCAAAAGGCTTTTCTAATTTTTTGATTGAATGTCATGAACCCTCAAGAAAAAAAGCTTTATTTAAGACATTCATAATTGGGGTAATCATTCACTCACTAACTAGCAGTTACAACTAAATGTCAAGAAAGACCAAACCTCCCATGACCTCTCAGCCCACAGCCCGCAGCATGTCAGGGGCAGCTAAAGGAGACACTAGGTTCTCCCCCTCGTCACACACTTGGCCTTCACCTGAATGGCCTGCTTCAGCAAAGCAGCAGGTTCTGCTTCGCAGAGGTCTGAGATCCCCCAGGAAGCAGGAACAGGCATGCTACCAGGGAAGCGTTCCCCCAGATGAGCACCTACGCCCTGCAGAACAGCTTTGAGGAGCCAGGCCTCCCCGACCTCGTGTACACCACACTCCACCCCAGGAGCAGCACTGCCCTTCACCCCCATTTTATTTTTGTAAAAAAGAGAAAGAGGAAGGAAGGAAGGAAGGAAGGAACCATGTGGCAGCTTCAGAGGGCAAAGTTTTACCTTAGCATGGACACTACTAGGGATATTTTGAAAAATATTTAGGTTTGGTGAATTTTTAAAAATATACTGTTGTCTTTTCCTGTAAAAATTTATTTTCAAGGGAAAATGGAGAGTCTTGATGTGGCATCCCAGACAGGGCAGCTGGAGCCAGGCGAGGCTCCAGAGAGCTGGGTGTGGTGTCTCTGCCAGGCTACAGGAGGAGTAGCTCTGCCACAGTATTGGCCTCCCTGGGCTCCCCTCCCTGGGCTCCCACAGGTCCAGCTCAAGCCATCAGTCCTCCCGAGCAGAAGCCACCTGCCACAGGCTATTTACAGACCATGTCTACACAGCCAAGTTTTATTTACCCTTGGCCTCTTCTTTTTTTTTTCTCTTCACCTCATCTTTTATTTTTCTCTTGCCCTTTTTAATACTTTCCTTCTTTTATCATTTCTTTTGATTAGGTTTCATTATTTCTTGTGCATGCTTGCTCTAGTGCCTCCCTGTAACAGCACAATACTAGCCTTGTAGTCTTACCCAGTACTTACGGAGGCTCTTCCCCTAGTTATATTTCTTCCGACCTTATCCCCAGATAGTCTCAGGGCATTGACAGAAAGAAAGAAAGAAAGAAAGAAAGAAAGAAAGAAAGAAAGAAAGAAAGAAAGAAAGAAAGAAAGAGAAAAGAAAAGTACGCATCATACATACAGAAGAGGATGTCCCCACTGGTGTACCTAGGAGTACGTACAGTTATATATTATTAGGGGTATATTAATTTTTTAGGACTGTGTAGCTGATTATCACAAATTTAGTGGCTTAAAACAACACGTATGTATTGTCTTACAGTTTTGAAGGCCAGAATCCAAAACCAGTTTCACTGGGCTAATGTGGGGTATCAGAGAGCAGGTGCCTTCAGCAGCTCTGGGGAGACTCCCCATCTTGTCCTTCTAGTTTGCAGGGACTGCCCGCATTCTGGGGCTCCCGCCCCACTTCCACTGTCACAGCAACTCCTCTGTGTCACAGCAAGTTCCTCTCTGTCTCTCTCTTATTAAAGAAAAATAATTGTGAGCTAAGTCAGGCTGTGCAGGCCTGGAATTCCAGCACTCTAGGAGGGTGAGGCAGGAATCAGAAGTTCAAGACTAGCCTGGGCAACTCAGCAGCTTAGTGAGGCCCTGCCTCAAATAAATAATAAAAAGAGACTGGGCATGTAGCTCAAAGCAGAAGTCCTGTGTTCAGTCCCTAGTACTACAAGAAGAGGGAGGAAGGGGAAGGGAGGAGAAGAGGAAGAAGGGAAAAACAGAAAATGAATAGTGTCATTACACTTAAGGTCCATACAAACAATCCAGGAAAATCTGTGCATCTCAAGATTCTCTGATTCTGTGCATCTCAAAATCCCCTTTGCCAAAAGAAGTGATCTATCACAGGTCCCAGGAATTAGGACAAGGATGTGTAGTGACCAATATCCAACCACCTCGGGGGCTACAGTAACCTCATTCATTTCGACTCAAGAGGCACAAAGAAGGGGAGTGATATCATTCCAGGGACTGACGGAACAGCTGCTTTATTGGAAGAAAACAGCAACTCCAGGACTTTACTAGATAACACATCATTTGTGACCTCTCACGGTTCTCTATGACTTACCAATGGGTTGTAACACCCAAAACAGAACCTACCAAGGTACACAGTGGGTGCAGTGGCTCAGTCTTCTTTCATCTCAAGAATATCCAAACTTTGCCACCTCACAGATGACCAGCACCTCACAGAATGGCATCTTTTTACTTCATGATTTTCTAGCCATCAAAACCGTCAACTTGCTCAAGAATCCAACCAACCAGATGTTGGATTCAAAGCACTTATATTCATCTAGTGCCAATACCATGCCATCTACAGATCCCATCTACAGAGCAACTCAAAGGCTAAAATGGAAAGATATTCAGAAATAAACCTGGATTAGCAAACAAGACCTCCGTTAAGTGGGCAAGGGCTAAGGAGTCTGTAATTACTTCAGCCAACTCAGCATTTGTTTCCCAAGCATTTGCAAGTATGTGATCCACTGAGGCGGCTGTAGGGAGAACGTATGTATTCCTAAGAGGGACGAAGAGGAAGGGAGAAGTTCCAGACATCCCAAAGTTAGAATGTAACAGTGGAGAGGCAAGAAAACACCACAGTGAACTCTCTTCAGGGAAGATGAAGTAAGCGCTGTCACAGAGATACAAACAGTATCAGGACAGAAAGGTGACAGGTGAAGTCTGATGGATAGACATTCAGAGTGACCAGATGAGGGCAGAAGGGTCACTTCCTCTAAGCTCAAGGAGATGCACTAGAAGGCAGACAGAGCCAGACCCAGTGCACAACCTGTAATCCTACCACCCTTGGAAGGTGAGACCACAGCACGACAAGTTTGAGCCCAGCGAGGGTAAATTAATGACTAGGCAAGACCCAGTCTCAAAATCAAAACCAAAAAAAAAAAAAAAAAATGTACTGGGGATGTACCACAGTGCAAAGGCCCTGGATTCCATTCCCAGCACCCCAAGAAACAAAACAAACAAAAGGCAGACAGATAGCTAAAAGTTCACATTGTGCCCAGAAGGGCAAGAAGCAGAAGGGGACCTACAGGCTGATGACCGGAAGAAAAAGATAGGAAGTTAAGACATGAGGGACCCAACCGCAGACAGTAATAACAGACCAACATTCTCCAACAGGTAATGAAATGCCAGGAAGGAGTTTGTTGTATTGTGATTGTTGCTGCTAGTGTGTGTGTGTGTGTGTGTGTGTGTGTGTGTGCGTAATCATGACAGCAACAGATTCCAAACTGACACTTGCTGAACACTGAGCACTATACACGTATTAAGTCACTTTGTCTTCATGACAACTTCACAAAGCAGGTGCTCCTGTCAGAGAAAAATGAGTCTTAGAGTAGTTAAGTAGCTAGTTCAAGTTCATAAAGCTAATGGGTAGATGGGTAGAAGTACCAGGTTCATGCATCAGGTCTGACTGGCGCCCAAGCTCTGGCTACACTGTATCTCAAGGCACAAGGTGTGGACTACAGCTATGCCAGGAGATATGGAAAAATTTTCAGGGACAGAGACACACACCAAGCTACTGAACCCGCTAATCTTATGGCAGACCATGGGACCACAGTTAGCTCTTCGTTCCTGGAGATGCCGACCAGCTACAGTTTGAAACCCTTCTCCTAATGAACATTCAGTGGAACACGCAGCAGTTTCCTATAGCAGGCCAACCAGGTGGGACGCAATGACATCTCCATGGCTCCCATACCGACACCACCTCTGACAGCCAGCCTCCCCCCAATTCTAGTCTAGCCATTACCTCTCAGCATATTCTCTTCTTTTTCCTCCTTTTGGCCAAACTATTCATTAATCACACTTTCATCACCAAATAGAAAGTGCAACACCAGACGGTCAAACTCAAACTGACAAATTTCACCTATAGTTGGTGGTTCTGATTAAAGACCCCATGGCAGCTGTTCAAGTTACTGAGTAAAATGAAATCTGTGAAATCAACTACCTACGCTAAGACCTCACAACAGAAAAAGTTCAAACTTTACAGCAGTAAAGTGGAAAGAGGCCACTGATACGACACTCAAGTGTGCAGTCCATGTACGTGATGCTTCCACGCTTCCATGCCAGCCACGGTCTGTTTTCATTGGTCTTCCTGAGTACTTCACACCCTTTCCAAATCTTATTTGTAGTGGAAACAACTCATTCTTTCTTCTCCATTTTTATTAGTACATATACATGTGACACACATGGGTACATGAAGCTTGAGTATTTTGTGCATGGATGTCGCATCAACATTACAATCCCTTCCCCTCCCCCTTTTGGCCCTCCTACTCCCTCCCTCATCCCCCCTGACTCCCACTGTCACATCCATTTGGTTCTATAAAATGTCTGTATCAGAAACCATGCGATATTTAACCTGAGTCTGAGTCACTAAACATGATGAGTCACTAAGTAGTTTCACTAAGCGCGATGATCTCAAGTTGCATCCATTTACCTACAAAAGCCTCGAATCTATTTGTCCCTATAGAAGAACAGTACTCCTTTGTGTACATAAAAGTAAAAACAGCAATTTCTGAAAGCATCTTAGATTGCCACAACAATGTGACACCACCAGCAGTTACCGTATAACTCCCAAAGTCTGCCATAAGACGAGCGTATTCGTTTACGTATACCACATGCTTTGAATTCATTGGTCTTTTCATGGATATTTCAGCACCTTCCATGATTTAGCTACTGTTAGTTGTGCTGCTATAAACATGAGTACACATGTATCTCTGTTTCATGTTGCTTTTAACTTTCGGAAAAATTCCCAGAAGACGTATCGCTGGATTGAACAGAATATTCATTTTCATCCTTCTGAGGAATCTGCATATTACTTTCCATAGTGGTTGTACCAGTTTCCAGCCCTACCGGCAACATAAACTCATTCTCAAGGACCCCCACCACCACCACCAAGAGATGACCCACCCTGAGTTTTGCACTAAGCCAGTATTCCCTTGGGACTCCTCACATGGTTGATTCCCTAGGGCTGGGAAACCACCCAATGCTCATTCTCTCAGGCCAAGCCTTTGCCTCGTCTTCTACGTTAACATTAGGTGAACTGGCATCTGGTTTATGTACATATTGACAAGCCCTTCTGGAGCCACAAATTTCCAAGTTTTCCCATTTCCTCCATATTGTTCTCTCCTTTTTTTATTGTCAGTGTGTCAGGACAGCATCACTCACATGTTATGTCACACGTTTGTCCTTTAGAAATTCCTGGTGTCAAAGGACCCATCCCTGCAGGATTCATCACTTTTGTTTTACCTTTCATCATCTTTACAGTCTTAAAAATTGGTAAGAACTGGAATCATGAAGTGCTTCACAGACACTGCATGACCTTTTTCTCTTTTTTCTCTTTTCCTTATTTCATTTTTTCTTCTTCTATTCCAATGGTACTTAGGATGGAACCCAGGGACTTTGCTTTGAGCTACAACCATTTTAACCATTTTATTTCTGGACAAGGTCTTGCCAAGTACTATATTGCCCAGGGTGGGCTCAAACATGCTTCCCGTAGTGCTGGGATTACAGCCCTTGCCACTGGGCCAGTTTACATGAGCTTAATAATGGTTATATGGTAAAATTTCCAAATCTACCACCAACGATCAGAAAATAGAAGCCAGTGCATAACCAATACCGCCATCTGTTGGTGGCACACAGAGTTTTATCTACCTAAGTAGCTTTTAAATCCCTAAATCTAGGAGCCACTATTCTAAGCCAGATAAAAGTAAAAATAACAATTTCTGAAAGCATCTTAGAGTGCCATGACAACACAACAACACCAGTGGCTACCATGTAAATATGAGGGTGCTCTTTGGAAGAAAGATTTGCTTCAGAAAATATTTATCTCTGCAGAATCCATCCTAGATGAACAAATACTTTTATATGACTTGAGACGACATTTTAAAGCACTCCTGGAGAAATGCATACGTTCTCATGCACAAGCAAGGTTGACTAGTTAAATAGAGGCTTTAAAATTTGTCCAGCTGTAGACAGGAGGAGCCTTATGAAGGGCACGAGATGGCAGAGCAGCCTGACTCTCACCCTGTCTGCTGCTCAGTAAATCTGAGCTTGGCCAAAACATGACTCAACTTCTCCATATATGAAATGGAATTATAATGCTAATCTTATTTATCTTATGGGTCTGCTGAAAAATCAAAATAATGTGAAAATGTTTAAAAACTTGGTAACAGAAATTTAAAAGTCTTACCATCTTGCTTCGTTCAAATAAGTTTCTCAAAAACACACATATACTTAGCATCAAATATCATCAATTAACTTGTGCATATTTTTTACAGATTTCTGAATCTATTCTACATTCCTCCCAAAGTTTGCTATTTTGGGGGATGGGGGTGGTAGTGGGTATTGAACCCAGGGCCTTTGCATTGAGATACAACCACAGCCCATTTTGTAGTATTTTGAGAAAAGGTTTCACACTAAGTTGCTAAGTTGCCCAGGCTGGGCTTGAACTTGGGACTCTCCTGTCTTAGCTTCTCTGAGAGCTGGGATGATAGGCCTACACCACTGGGCCCAGCTCTTCCTAATTTTTTTTTCCCCATTTGGATGTTGCTATGTTTCCCAAGCTGGTCAAGAACTCAGGGACTCAGGGGACCCTCCTGTCTTGGCCTCCTGAGTAGCACATGTGACTATGCTTTGCTTGGTTTGTCAAGAACTTTTTGAAAAAAGAATCAAAAGAAGAATAGTAGACAGAGGAATAAAAGTGCTCTGATTTCACCTATCAGTGACCCCTCTCACTGTCCTAATAACCTACATTTAAAACTGACATTAACCACAGGAAAAAAAAAAAAAAAAAACAGATGCCAAACTTCAGTAAGGGGGGATTTCAGAAATCTGTTTTCCTAAACTTAAATTCCCTGTGAAATTAAGAAATCCCATTGCTAGGACTCCCTGGTGCACAGGGAACTCAGGTCCAACAAAACTGGGCTTACCCCGGCTCCCTCCTCTTCTTCAACAATAGATCTATTCTCAAAATGGTGGTGTATTAGTTGGTCCAGAGAGATAGACACATTGCTATGATGCTTCTGTTTATATCCATACTGTATCGGTAATAATACCTATGTTTATCCTTTAATTCCTGCTACTCTATGACCTGGCCTAGTCAGCATGAAAACTAACATTTCGCTTAGCTGATTCTATGTGGGAAATTTTGCAGCCAGGTAGATGTGCCAAGGGGATATGATTTCTGGTGTCTTTTGCGCCTAAAGGTGGTCTTAGAAATCAGGGGGGTAAAAAGGTTATTTTTTTCAACTTATAAACACATTTTTTTTCAATTCCAGAGCTTGGCTGCCTTATCTGTTCAACTTTACCTCCTTTTACTTCCCTTAATAATGTAGTTAAACACCTTATCAGAACACCCAATAATTGAGTCTAGCAGCTCTAAGCACATTTAACGGAAATCCACATTGGCCCCAGAGCTGTTCACCTCCCTCCTACTGCAGTCTTCCAATTGCTGTCTTGTTAGGCGGAGAGAGATCTCTTTTATTACAGTCACTGTTGCCAGGAAACAAAAACAAGATGGAGACAAAAGCTACGCAAGGAATAGGTTTGTTTTCTGCCCCTCCCACACGTTATGTTCAAATGAGCATTGCTGCAAACACTCATGTACTGTCACACTCGCCCCACCCGCCAAATCCAAATGTCAGCTAGTGGGAGGGCATCGGCACGTGTGAGAAAGGGCTTCTCTAATCATTGTACTGCTCTTTGTCAAACCAGGCTGCAGGTACATTAAGCTCAGGCCTCGTGGCCCCATGTCACACTCTACCCATTACAAATGGTGTGTCCCAAATAGCATGACAGAAACAAGAGACGGCCCAATTTTCGTTCACTATAAACACTTCTTTTTTCCAGCATTGTGGAATTAAATAATTGTATACGTTTCAGGTGTATGTTTTAACATACTCATGAAATAATTATAGTCGATATAAAATATCCACCACCATCCTGTGTGTATGTATGTGAGTATGCATGCACGCACACAGTGATAACACGTAAGATCTACTTTCTCAGCAAAGTATGCAATACAGTATTAGCCACAGCCTGTCGCCATGGCGTAGGATAGATTGCCAGAACCTACCTAACTGAAGCCTAGCACCCTCTCACGAACATTTCCATGTTCCTTCTACCAACTAGCCCATTGCAAACACCCTGCTAATTACTACTTCTATGAGTTCAATTTTTTTAGATAGCACATACAACTGGGACCACACAGATTTTGTCTCTTTGTGACTGGCTTATGTCACATGACACATGTGCTCCATATCATCACAAATGGCATGATTTCTTTCTTTCCTAAGGCTAAACAATATTCCATTATACATGTATACCACCTGTTCCAATAAATTCCAAATGTGTATGGGCAAGACTGAGATTCTGGTATCAAACTGGGTATTCCACAGGCCCAAAATTCAACCTGCACTAAACTTACTACTTTATCTCCCAGAAATCCTGCTTTTCCCCACCTGCTTCTCCTGAACGCAATCTCTCTGGACTGACACCACCACCTTATTAATCCAGCCCAGAGAAAGAAGCATCACTCTTGACTCCGCCTTATCCCAGCCGCTCACTCACTGAGGCCTAACAATTTTATCTCCTACAGTTGTGTGTGTATGAGTGTGTGTGAGAGTGTGTGTGTGGTACTGAGGATCGACCCCAGGGGCTTCACTCTGAGCTACAGCCCATTTTTTACTTCAAGACAAGGTGTCATCAAATACTACGCTGCTCACGCTGGGCTCGAACTTGCAGTCCTCCTACCTCTGCTTCCCAGAGTGCTGGGATTACAGGCCAACACCAGCAGTGACAGCAGTCAGCTGGGGTGACTACACATCACGGAGGAAGTTCAGTCTACTGCCAAGGAACATTCTGGGCAAGATTACATTCAACAATTATTCCATTTAACGGTGTTTCTTTCACAAAACTTGAACAAAAAGTAGCTTGAAGCAGTCAAAATCTCACATCATTTTCAAACTGCATTTAAAAAATTTCCCAGAAACATTCCTGTTAAACTTTCTGAGTTTTTCCAAAACAAATACAAAATAATAATACAATGAAATTGACTCATTTCACAACTTAGGGAAGAAAAGAAACTAAAATTAGAGACACATTACTCAAAACCACATTCCTCAGACAAAATAGATAAAGATAACTCCCAGGCAGCCACTCAGTGGCACAGGCCTGTAATCCCAGCACTATGGGAGGCTGAGGCAGAAAAATTACAAATTCAAGCCCAGCATGGGCAACTTAGTAACTTAGTGATATCCTGCCTCAAAATCAAAAATAAAAATGGGCTGAAAAAAATGAACTGGTAATGCAGCCCAGTGTAAAGGCCCAGAGCTTGATCCCCAACACTACAAAAAAAATAAAATAATAAAATATTACCCCCAAGAAACCAATCAAGCTAGCTACAAGCTAGTTAATGGCAATATGCTCAGAGGAAAATCAGACTACACAAGTGCAATGGCAAATTATTAAGAGCACATATTAACTGTATGTAACATGGAAGAAAAATTACAATCACAGATGAACACAGCATGCATTCTACTCTATAGTAGGTAAAATCAAGGATGTACAATGTATAATTGGAACTTATATGTGCAGCAGAAAATTTAAGTAGTACTTAGAAACTCTTAGTTAATCACCAAAAACCCAAGCTATAGAATAAGTTGTTCATTTAGTTAACACTTACAGTAGGCATTAACATTAATCAAACAGGGAGCATTAGGATCAGTACTGACAGAATTACCAGTTACGTTTGCACTGAGGAAGGAGGATATTATACAAATAAAAGAAGTGTTACCTTTATGCAAAACACGCACTTCTTCATTCATCAAAGCATGACTCACAACAAGATGGCTTCTACTTTGGGTGTGTGCGTGTGTTTGTGTGCGCGCACACGCTACTGGGGACCAAACTCAGGGTCCTCAGCTACATACCTACCCTTTTATTGCTTAAGACAGAGTTTCATTAAATCACTAAGTTCCCTGGGTTGGGCTCCAGCTTGCAATTCTCCTGCCTCAGGCCCCCAAAGTGCTGCGATTACAGGCCTGAGCCATGAGACCTGGCCACGGCTTCTACTTTTAATGCATGGTTGTAGAAAATAGTTTGTTTTTTTTTAAGTGTGAATATAAAGAACTCATATCCACTAACCTTCTGTCTTGTGAGGACCTTACCATGGAAGGGGCAGAGGGCGCCAGGCTCGCTTCTCCTCCCAGAGTACTTGGTTGCCAAGACTGTTCACACGAAGTTCTGGATGAGGGATGAGGCAAAAGCACCCCATTCCCCACTGATCACATCAAGAGAGAGCAGACCCATGGCTTCGTGTGGCAAAGGTCAGCAGTGTTGTTGTTACCCTGATGTTCCTGACCTTCTCACCCCAGGCCAAAACATGCTTCAGTTCGATACTGAGAACCAGTATAGGAAACTGAACAGAGTTGGAGATGCCGCCTTGCAGACCCAGGGTCTGCAGAAGCTCACATGCTGTTCTTCAAGTGGAGATCTTGCCACAACTTTTAGACACAGACAAACTCAACCTAAATTTTGCAAACTTCCCAAACAGGTAGAGTACTCAGACATTTGCTGCTATTTCTAACAGACTCTAAGTATGAAGAGGTATTTTCTATTTTAATAAAACAATGAGGAAAAAAGAAAAACACTGGAGAAAGGAACCAATATCTAGCTTAATATTAGATGTTTTGCTTAGAATTTATAATTAATACCTTTCAGAGATATGAGAAACAATTACTACTAATTTTTCAAGCATGCTTCTTATAAAAAGGGGACCATTTTATGGAGATATGACAGATGTAAGAAATGCTACATACTTAATGTATACAATTTAATGTGTTTGTGGCACATAACTATTAAATCATTCCATCTATATGAACACACCCATCATCTCCAGGATGTCTTTCTATCCCTTTTATCAAGCATGCTCTGTGTGTGTATGGGCATGTGTGTATATGTGTTATATGTGTGTGTGTGTGCGCAAATGTGCATGTGTTAGTGGGGGTTGGGTCAAATCTAATGCCTCATTATATGCCAAGCAAGGGCTCTACCCCTGAACTATACTCTTCAGCCACCAATTTAATTTAATATCAAATGTCTTTCTTTTTTTGAGAGGACACTTCATTGGGGAAAATATAGAAGGAAATAAAAGGACAGTAAAACCTCCATAGACAGAACCTGGAGGTTGCCCATCTGGCTCGCCATCTAGAAGGTTTTTTTCTTTGGGGGGAGGGAACTCCCTTGGGACTTTATTTTGTATTTTTTTAATTCACTTATTGCATCCCTTTCCCCTTCCCACTCTGTCACCACCCCCTTTTCTTTCCCTCTCCACAAAGTGCATCCTCTCACTTTCTTCCATATCTCTTAATCATTTGGTTTTTTCATATTAGAGAAACCATATAATATATAATTTTCGGGGGCTGGTTCGTTTTTCGCTAGATGTCTTTGTTTCTTAAAATTTACCTCAAATCATGATGTACTCATGCATAAAGCACCCTCTAAGTGGTCTGTAATTGCTGAAAGTTTGAAAAATACTATGGTGTATAAACAAAGAAAGTCTACAATATTCTATATGATCCTTGGGCAATTTTCCTCTTCACAGACCTAGAGGCTCTACCCTTCTCTATAACATTATTTTCCCTTCCTTTCATAAACAAACAAAATAAGCAATCTATTAACTGTTTTCTCACGAGTAACAGTAAGATCCAGAAGATACATTACACACATAGCAACAATAAAGGAGACAATGTAATGGTTGTGAAACTCTTAGGGTAACTCTTCAAATATATGGTTACTTGTTACTTAAGGAATTAAGGGAAACCTGCTAAACAGAACTACCTCAAATAAGCCCACAGATCTATAGCTTGATGTGTTCCTGGACCAACATTTCTGATCCAGAGAAGTTAAAAAAAAAAAAAAAGGTATGAGCACCTACTCTTGGAAGTAGTGGCCAAGCCATGCCCACATCACTTCCTGTAGGCTATAGGCAAATCCCTATGACCCACACTTTACTAGGGAGGCACTCCAATCTGTTGGCCCTTTCCTCCAGTGCAGATGACATCAGACTGTTATTGGGTATTCCCTCAATGAAACATTCTATTCTTTGGTGTCTTATAACTTCCAACAAAGTAAGCACAGCAGACACAGACATCTCTATCTAAAATATCCAACTCTCTATAATAAGCCAACTGTCCATTGGCATGTAATATAATTACATATACCTTGCAATCTATATCCATAATATGCAAGGGGTCCCCAACCCCAGAGGCAGTAGACTGGTAAAAAGCTACGGCCTTGGAGGGGCTAGGCCACCACCACCAAGGGACCAAGCTGTAACCTCCTGTCAATGTGTTCCTGTTAGGTTCTAAGTGCTCCTGCTGATCAACAGAAGGCGGAACTTCATGCCACATTCCCTTCTTGTTTCTGCTCCCATCTTAAAGCTACCCTCCAATAACCCACTAAGGAACAAGTACTGACTGCAGACATCCCTGGAGAATGGCCTTGAACTAAAACAGCCCTGGTGTGAAAAAGGTTGAGGGCCACTGTAATATACTATCTAACCAGAAGTTTCTGAAAGTTGTATTTGACTTTTTGTATCAGAGATCCAACAACAATGGCTTAGCCTAACAAAGACTGTTTTCCACATGTAAGCCAAATCCCAGAACAACTGCTCAAAAGACATCATCAATGCAAAGACCCAGACTTCAAACATCCTACCCCACCATTCCTACCTAGGGGCTTGTGATTCATGACTGCAAGATAGTTACCCCATTCCTAGGTTCTATGGTTTGGATCTGGAGTGTCCCTCAGAAGTCTTGTGTATTTGGATGTAATAGGGCAATTGTGGAATCCTGTGCTGTTGGGACGTAGGTCCTGGACGAAAGGGGTAGATGTTTGGGGTTTGACCTCAATGAACAGCATCAACTTGTTGGGACTAGGAGGCACCAAGGGCACAGCTTTATATGCAACATGTTATTGTCCTGTGGGCAGGAAGTGAGGGAGAGGTACCAGCCCCCAAGTGTGGAGGGCCCAACTGACAGCCTGAACTAAGTAAAGGAAGGAAGAAGAAATACTGTTACAGCTTCTTCCAGGGAAAGCTCCTGCTTTGCCTGAGACTCCAGAGACTAGCTCTTCCTTCACTTGGCTTGTCTGTCCAGCCCCTGCCATGTGCTGCTCCCGTTGCTGAATCGACTATATGAGACCTTCTGAAATTGTGAACTAGAATAAACCTTTCCTCCCTTAAGATGCAGATGTTGGGTATTCTCTCACAGGAAGGTGAAATTAACTAAAACACTAGGCACTGTATCTGTATGCTGTACAGAAAATGGGAAGGACCAAGATTAAGAACAAAGGCATACCTCAGGTTATCCCTTTCTCCAGTAAAAGTGCATTCCAGAGCTCCACCCAGCCAACTGCCACTTATAACTCACAAGTTACAACCTGGACAACACCCACCATACCTGGGAAGGGGCCTGGAAGGTATTTTTATCTGGGCACACTGTAGCCTTCTATAAGATCAAGGTTCTTAAGCAAGAAATCACAAGAGGATGGACACTGAGTAGACAACAAGCACTGGCATCCCTACGATCAAGGACATTTTAAAATTTTGCTCACATTCCACAAATCAGAAACCACTGGCTTATACCTCCAAATGTATACTGACTTCAGTGGGTATTCTTCTTCCAAGAAATAGCTCTAAGTTCCTGATCCTCAACTATCAAACTTCATCAATGGCTTACACTGCCCACAGTCCCCTAATATAAGTGACCACGTGCTATAGAAAACATTGCTTTAGCAGCAATTACAAAAAGCATTGAAAAAAAGGGGCACAGAGATTTCCCAACTCACCAGCATTCTCTGAGGGAACTGAACAACCCCCCTAGCATCACTGTTTGATGGAATGTTTTTCCTGATAGTTTCACAGTAAGAAAATGTGTCTGTGCTCTTTTTAAAGCCAGGATGGTCTCCAATGCCAAGCAGGTAAAAAGGAAGAAAGAAGAACAGAAATGCAAAGTAAATACAAGTCTGTCCCCCATCTCTGTGCCGAGGCAGCTGCTGCATCTCATTATTTGAACCACTTATAGTTCTTCAAAGTATTTTACAGTCAAATCTTCCGAGTAATTAACTGTGGCACAGTTATCACAGAACTTGGTAATTACAGCACAAACACCCCCGCAGGCTCTGAGGGCAATAAGTACTCTGGCCCAGATTAAATCATTTCTGCCATGCAGCACCCTCTCCTCTCAAAGACGGCTCACAGATGTAGAACAAGACATAGAGAAAGACACAATTTCTCCCAATCTTGACAATTCTTTGCAACATCCATGCACTCACAGGAAAACAGTATGTCATTAGTAATAAGCACATTGGATTTTGTCTGCCAAGAACTATGATACTCCAAGGATTTTTGCCTCCCATTAGGAGACATTTCAAAGAAAAGCAGCACACCCAGCAGCGGCAGGACCCGAGAACTGGAGGAAGGCACCCCCCACTGCCATCTTGACTTTTCACACCTGACAGCACTGGACCAAGTTAAAGATAACTTGTTTTCCCTCCACAGTGGGCTAAATGAAGTTGAGAGAATCTACACATGACACACAAATACCTGAGAAACGAGGCACAAGACAGGGCACCAAAAGTGTTTACTCATACTGATCTCCTCTGTGTGTAAATTCTTAAGCAAACATCTGCACTTCATGATCTAATGTTATCAGAATGAAACTTTAACAGATGGAAATGAAATGGCGTATGTCCACCTTCTGCTGGAATTGTCACAGACTGGAATGGGTCCTTGTTTCAGCAATGATGGGAATGAAAACAGTGTCAGGATGAACTAGGTGGAATGGCTCAGGACTCTAATCTGAGAGGCTGAGGCAGGAGGATTGACGTTTGAGACCACTCTGGGCAACTTCAGTGACTCAGTGAGACTCTGTCTCAAAATAAAGGATGCAGCTCAGGGCAAAGGCCCCCAGGGTTCCCTCCCCTGTACACACACACACAAACAAACAAACACACACACACACACACACACACACACACACACACACAAACATACACACTCACACGAAGTGACAGTATGAATTCACAGGTAAAGACTCCAGCATAAGTTGTAGCTAAGGGGCTACACTCTGACGAAGAGACTGAAGTGAAGGTAAGGGAACAGTTTTAGGGGCTTAAGTCTGGTCAGTCATTGTCCCAGTCCAGATTTTGTAGATCAGGTTGAAGCCTTACAACTTGAGGGGCAACTTAGTTTACATGGGATGAATCCTTGTGACTTGAGAGGCAACTTAGTCACGTGAGGCTCTACTGGCTCCAAGTTCAGGACAATGGAGATTTCCAGGCATAAGTGTAGTCAGTCTTATAGGCTAGGTATATAGGGCTAATGAGCTATTTTCCAACTTTGAGACACTCCCTAAACAACTCACATGCCTACACGAAAAAGGTGTGGCCCAGACTTGGGGCATTTGTAGGCCCAAGTACAATGTCACAAATCTACAGAAAAACAGGTGAAGGGCCCAGGAATTCATCTGTCCTCTATCTCTAGGGTGGTCTTTGAGTATGTCATGACTATGTCATAATGATTAACTGATCCAGCCTGCTAACAGCAAAGTGCACCTGGGGATCTTCAGGATATGGCTGTGGTGTCTTTACTGCTCTAGGACTGTGTGGATATCCTAACTGATATGGAAAAATTAGGCTACAGTCCCCTTCCAGCCTTCTCTAGGGATAGGCAAGCAACTTTGCTCCAATGGGAAGTCAGATGATTCCCTATTATTTTACAAAGTCTTCAAGCTTCATTGTGACTGTAATTCTCCTGCAAAACTTACTAACCAGGCAAACTGCTAAACCCCACTCCAGAGCCTCTGAGATTTGGAGTGTTTCCTGGGATGGCTGATGCCAGTAACCCACAACCCAGAAACCCCCTGGTGACTTCAGAGCAGCCAGTAGGAATCCTCCTACTAGAAGAGGGCCTGGGTTTCCCTCATTTGGTTAAGTGCAACACAGCCAAGAATTTGATTCCAGACTTCCAGTCAAGATGGCGGCTGACTAACAGCACTGCACAATGTCTCCTCATCAACTCATTTAAAAAGTCAAGAAGATAGTTAGAAAAGGCGCGTTTGGGGTAGCTAGGAAAGAGAGAAGCATCCCCCAAAACTGAAAGGCGGCCAGTGGGAGGCCAGAAACTCCGAAGGATCATCTAAACCAGAGAGAAAAAAAAATCCCCGCTGTCCAGAAAGCCGCCGCAGCCGGCTGCAAACATCTCCCGGAGGAAAGCCCGCGGGGACCTGAACATCTGACTGAATGGACCTGGGAGAGGACGGAGCTGGGAAAGGATGGAGCACACAACAACCAGAGAGGAGGCTGTGCGCAGGTTAGAAGCAGCAGACTAGGCACAGCCCCGAGCTGCCGGCATCCACAGATCACAAACAAGGTCCGGAGGCCAGAACCTCAGCCCGAGGTAAGTGCGGATCCGGATAAGTGGGAATTATTGGCAGCGGGCAGCCCCAGCCTCAGAAGCACCAACTCCCGGGTGTGTGTACTACAAACACAGCCTGCGCTCCCCCTAGAAAAGGCCCCAGGATCCCAGATCAGAAACGGGACTTAACAGCTGTCGCAGGCAGTGACGTCAGCAGGAGCCATTCTCTTTCCTGCACACCAGAGATAGTCTGAGGTAGCAGAACCATGGGGAAACGTGGTAACAAATCTCATACAAAAAGATCTGACTCCCCAGGGGAGAGTGCAAGGGGTGCTGAAATTGCAGAACCCAAAGAACCCAAGGAAGAGATGGACAAGAAGGATGGTGACTTATGGGCCCAGATAGTCAGTGAATTAAAGCAAGAATTAAAGCAGGAATTAAACCAGGAAGCAAAGCAGGAAATAAAACAGACAGCGCAAGAGCTACAACAACACTTAGCTAAGCACAAAGCAAGCCTTGAAAAGAAATTAGAGGAGACCAAAGAAGAATTGGGGAAGTGCAGTTACAAATCTACAAAAAGACCTGAAACCCCAGGAGATGAAGTCAGGGTAAATAAAGATGAATATGGCAAAAATGATGGCAACTTCCGGGCCCAGAAATTCAGTGAATTAAAGCAGGAAATAAAACAGACAGCAGAAGAGCTACACCCATACATAGATAAGCAAAAACCAAGCCTTGAAAGGCAACTAGAGGAGACCAGAGAAGAAATATACCAGAAGATAATGAAGACAAAAGAAGAAATTAGAAAAAATACACAACAGAGATATAGAAAAATTAAATGCAGATACTCAGGAAATGAAAAACACACAGGTAATAAGAAGCAACCACTTTAAACAACTTCAGAATAGTATGTCAGTCCTAGAAAATAAAGTGACTAAGCTGCAACATACAGGCCATGAAGAATACAAAGTAAAGAAAGAAAGCGAATCATTACAACGGCTGATAGATGATTCGCGGTGAAATAACTTCAGAATTATGGGAATCGAGGAGAAGACTGAGGACAAAGCAAAAGGCTTAAAGGACATGTTTAATGAAATAATGGAAGAAAATTTCCCAAATCTAAGAAAAGAAATGAACACAGAACTATTGCAGGCATATAGAACACCAAACAGCTTTGATCAGAAGAGATCCTCATCATGACACATCATAATTAAAATTCTAGAAACCCAACACAAAGAGAAAATACTAAAAGCGGTAAGAGAAAAACAGAAGGTGACCTACAAAGATAAACCCATCAGGATAACGGCAGATTTTTCAATCCAAATTCTAAAAGCAAGGAAATCGTGGGGCAATGTCATCCAAGCACTAAAAAAGCATAAATGCCAAACAAGACTGCTATATCCAGCAAAATTATGTTTTAATTTAAAGGGAGAACTTAAAACTTTCCATGACAGAGACAGCTTAAAGGAATTTGCAGCCACTGAGCCAGTATTGCAGAAAATACTCAAAGGAAACTTGGACAGTGAAAGGGAGACCAGCGGCACCAATGACCCCAGAGAAAAAGCGACAACAGCTAGAGGAGAAGGAGCTGAGAAAAAAGTATCTCGGTAATCAGTAAAATATGAGTCAGTAAGATATGAAAGTTAGGAAATTCCGAAATAACTAGATTTGCCTTCATGTCTGTTGCTTTAAGTATATTTATATGGTATAGATTTGAGTTCATTTAATGTAGCATTGTGATATAGTTTTGACTTTGTTTTGTTGTAGCAATTCATTTATTAGGTCACTAATGAAAGTTTATCCTAAGGAAACTGATTGATGTAAAGATAACCTTGTGAATGTACAAATATGTGCCTTCCAGTATTCAGCTAAGGCGACTGAATTTTATTTTTTTTTTCTCTTCTTTCTCAAATTAACTAGTCTTTTGAACTACATGCTAATAACTATTGTCTAGTGTGAATTGGTGGGTAAGGCCAGGTTTAACAATGACAACAAAGATGTAGGAAAATATGGGGAAAAAAAACTTTTGGTGAATATCCCAATGAAGGGATTGGTTGGATTCAGAGAGGAGATATCAAGATTTGACTGCTGCGAACCCATCAGAGGAATAGGAAGCTGGGGTAGAGTGGTGACTTGAGTGAAATGACTTAGGCGCTGTAGATTAATATGTTAAACACCGTATGGTTTCTCGGACTTGGAAAACCCAGAACAGAGACATTCTTTGGAACCATACAGAGTGATAGCCGGAGCCGGGGGAAGGGCCAGGGAGCGTGTGGGAGGGTAGAAGATGGGAAGGGATTGTGAAGTCGATGTGATACATAGATGTACGAAACACCCAAAGTCATTGTAAATACTATGTATTTCATTTGTATATTAATAAAAATAATGGGGGGAAAAAGTTTATTTTCCTTTATTTTAATGGGTCAGGGGGTGGAAGAGCACTTAACAATATGGTATGGACAATGGATATATTAAAGCAGAAACTAAAGCATTACTTGCCAGTCACTGTATAAAGTACACTGTGTTAGCCAGACGCTCCCAGTATTATTCTGCAGGTAGATAAGACAGCCAAAGCACAATTAAATTACTTAGTGGTCACTCTCCTTCAGTTTTTTTTTTAATTATAAACTAAGCATTTTTAAAAACCTTTCAAGGTGTTTCTCAGTGGTTAGAGCATTTCCCGAACACCACATAAAGATTAAGTGGGCATGGTGGCACATGCCTAAAACCTCAGCACTCAGGCTGAGGCAGGAGGACTGCTGTGAGTACGAGTCAGCCTGGGCTGCACAGTGAGTTCAGGATCAGCCTGGACTACAGAGTGAGACCTTGTCAAAAAAGAAAGACTAAGGAAAGGAAAAATAAAGAAAAACACTTTTAAGTATCAAGAGCTTCAAAAGGAAATATTAAGAATATACAAGCAGGGGCTGGAGGAATGGCTCAGTGGTTAAAGTGCTTGCCTAGCAAGCTCTACATCAAGAGCTAAGTACCTAAGTTCAATTCCCCCGCACCACATAAACCTGGCATGGTGGTGCAAACCTGTAATCCCTGCACTCGGAAGGCTGAGGCAGGAGGACTCCTGTGAGTCCAAGGCCAGCCTGGGCTCCATTGTGAGTTCAGGACCAGCCTGGGCTACAGAGTGAATAAATCAGTAAATGCACCAGGAAGAGCTTTCAGGTGTGTTACTGACTCAAAGGCCAAGGAGTGAGGGAGGAGCACATACTGTGGCTGTCCACAGTCCAACTGGCATCTTGAACTCAGCAAAGAAAGGAAGAAGGAACATTTTTACAGTTTTTCCTGAAAAAGCTCCAGGCCTTAGCTTGGACCTCCAAAAGCAACTTGCTCCTGTCTTCCAGCACCAATCTCCATCCTAGATTCACTCACAGCTCTGGTCTTTGCTTTTTGGCCAACAATCAGTGGCGGGCTTGCACTGGCTCTCCTGAAGTCTGGTGTCCCTCTGGCACAAGTCTGAGCAGCCACAGGACCCCCGCTTCCCCACGTGCCCCTAACCATTTTGGGCTACCCCTCCCCTTGGACTTGTAAGCCCTCCAAATAAATCTATTTTATTCTGTAAGTTCTATTACTCTGCGCCTCTTAGAATGCTAACCAACAAAGCATAGTGAAGTACTTTTTCACAAAATGGTCCACCGTAGCTACAGACTTTCACAATTTAAAATAATGCCTACAGCTGGGGACGGGATTCCTTGATTTTCTGGTACAAGCTACCAGCAGTTGCATTCAGTGGGACTGAATGCACTCGGTGGAAAGGTCAACCAAGAGGTCATTGCCTGGAGAGACAGCGCTGGGAGAAAGGAGCCAGAGCGCCTACTCCAGGCCTTCAGCTAGAAAACAACTCACTGATAGTTGCATGTCTCTCAAGGAAGGTGACGCTGACAACCCTTACTCCCTACTGCAGGCTCCTTCCTATGGTCACAGGAATCTGGGTCACTGCAAGACATGACAGGCACAAAACTCATTATAAAGAATAGTCTCTTAATAAAACTAGAACTTATTTTATTTATTTATTTGCTTGTTTTTGAGAGAGGGGCTCTCTGCAGCCCAGGCTAGTCCTGACCTCACTGTGGAGCCCAGGCTGGCCTTAAACTCATGGCAATCCTTCTGCCTCAGCCTCCCAGTACTGGAATTACAAGTATGTGCCACCACGCCCAGCTTATGCGGTACTGGGGAACTGAACCCAAGGTCTAGAGCTCTTTAACCCAGACAAGCTCTTTAACCACTATGCCATTTTTCCAGCTCCTATAACTTATTTTTAAATGCACCATCTATATATTTTATATTCATTCTGCACACATTTACAAAATACCTATTATGTGCACGGATTCAAGCCTTATCTCTGAAACACACACATTAAGGCCACTTAGCAAGTAAGGATTGAGTCCAGGAGCCTCCGGGCCCCACCTGGCACCATTTCCTCTCCAATCAGCAATGACACATCTGACAGCAGATGCTAATGGTTGCCTGAGAGATGATAACCACACAAATGGGAACTATTTTCAAATATTGTTAAGTTTGGGGGGTTTTGTCTATAACCTAGTTTCCTCTGGAGTTTATTTATTTCAGATCCTGGTTCTCTACAGCGTGAATGTTCAGCTAACGGTTCTTGACGCCTCTGCATTTGCATCTTCCCTGGCAGTTCTCCTTCTCTGTTCTCCACAGCAGCTGAGAAAACCCAATCAGCTAAGTGATTTGCACAAGGCCGTTCTAAGCCAGCAAGGGACTCTGCTGTCACTGCTCCTTGGAGTAAGCACGGCTGGCTCAAGGTAAGATGATCCCAAGCTCTGAGTGTTCGTCTGAAAACCCTACCACTCATCTGATAAAATGTCATCTACATTTTGTTACTTCACCCCCATGAAGCTATAATATTGGGTAAGCAAGTGTCTTAATTACTTTTTCACTGATGAGACAGAATACCCAACAGAAAGATTTACTTCCGCTCACAGTTTCAAAAGATCAGAATCCATTCATAGGCAGGTGGCTGGAAATGGTGGGACTGAGCTAGAGCCAGAGCCAGAGGTCCTCATGGCACAGCACAACACAGGCAAGTCTGGGAGGAGGGGCAGAACCAGCACACACCCCTCCAGGTCAAGCCCCAAGCACCCACCCCTTCCAGCCAGGTACCATCCCCCAACAATACAGAGTATCCATATGTACATGAGGTTTTTGGGAGACATTTCAGATCCAAACCACAACAGCAAGCAAGCAGCAGAAATTCATATGCAATAGGCTAACTTTAATATATTATGCTGCTTCTTCATTTAGAGAATGAGGATTAAGTCTTCCTCTTTTAAAAAGGAGATTTGGTCTTCCAGGTCAAGATGGCAGTGAGTAACACAGCTGAACAATGTCTCCTCATGGACCCACTTAAAAGAAGAGGAGAATTTAGTCAAAAAGCACTTGTTCAATGTTGCTAGGACAGAGAGGTGCATCCCAACAACTGAAAGGAGGCCAGGGTAAGATCAGAAATCCCAAAGGAACATCAAAAGTGCAGGATAAAACAGCAGCCAAGGAAGCTGCCCCAGGCCAGCTGCAAACGGATGGGAGCCCCAGGCATCTGCAGACAAAGGAAAGCCCACATGGAGTGGGAATATCTGACCAAGCTAGGAGAGGAAGCAGCACCCCAACAACAGACAGGAAGCCTCAGGAGGGTCAGAAATCCTGAAGATACACTGAAAGTGGAGAAAAACAGCAGCTGACTCAGTGCAGTCCTGAGTGGCTGGAACCCACAGACCACAGATGGAGGGAAGCCCGGAGCCAGAACCTCAGCTTGAGATAAGTGTGAATTCGAGAGAAGGGGGAATTGTCAGGAGCTGGTAGCTCCAGCCTCCAAAAAATGAACCTGCAGGTAGTGCATACTACAAACAGAATGTGTGCTCCACTTTGAAAAGGCCTCCAAGAGCCCAGATCAGAAGCAGTTCTTGGAAGCCATAACAGGCAATGACACAACCAGGAGCCATAAAAAAAAAAAAAACCTGAGACTGAACTGATTAGAGTAAAAGAAAGCTCAGAAGAGCACATCAGGGCTTTTGGGGTCACTCCTAAATACTGCCTAAGAAGAAAATGGTACAAGAGACAGTGGAAGAGCAGAGAGAAGGGCTGCTGATCCCCTGAACAGCTCCCACTACCTTGAGAAGGTAGAGAGACCTGCCCTGGGGGAGGGAAGCCAGGACAGGAAAGAGAGCTTTGCTGAGGGGTTGGGGTAAACAAGACAGCTCAGAGGCCATCAGGCTGTTAGGTCCCCCCTCACTGCCTACAACCAGAACAGAACTCAGAGGAATTTCAGCTCCCTTGACACATTCTAATATTTATTCAAGGAAACCTCAGCTGGGTCTTTAAAGTGAAGTGCCTCAACATGGGAAGAAGTCAAGGATACAGGACACCCAAAGAGATGCCTGAGACCCCAGAAACTATTGTCATGGGTCCTGAAATAGTGGAACTCATAGGAAAGAATGTCAAAAAGCAAATAAGTCAACCAACCAGTTCAAACAAGATACTCTTCAAGAAATGCAAGCACTGATTGACAGATTTAAAGAGAAACTTACCAATCAACAGTGGTCCCAACAGAGACAAAACTCACTGAGCATACAGAAGACACAAATAAAAAATTGGCTGAAGTAAATAAGGAAACGCAAAGGAAACGCAAAATATGAAGGAGCATTTTGACAGGTAAGTGGAAAATCTGAAAAGCAAACTAGATGAAATTCAGAATATAAAAAATGTATGTGATAACAGAGGAAGACAACTCACAAATTGTGAGGACAGAATTTCAGATCTTGAAGACAAGGCTGAGGAAACACGTGCTATAATTAGGCGTGACTCCAAAATGAGAAATGAGCAAAGTAGCATGCAGCTGATAGATGATTCAAAGAGAACCAATCTCAGAATTATGGATGTAGGAGAAAGAGCAGAAGACAATGCCAAAAGTGTAAAGAATTTATTTACTGAAACAGTGCAAGAAAATTCCCTAATCTAGAAAAAGGAATTAATTTCCAAGTACAAGAAGATTAGAACACCAAATAACCTCAACCAGCAATGAGACTCGCCATGACATATCATAATCAAAACATCAGAAATACAACGTAAAGAGAGGTTATTAAAAGCAGCAAAAGAAAAACATACATTATTCTACCAAGGCAAAGCTACTTGAATAACTGCAGATTTCTCTTTGCAAACTTTAAAGGCTAGGAGAGCCTGGAGCAAGATCTTTCAAGTTTTAAAAGACAGCAAGTGTCAACCCAAGTTGTTGTATCCAGCAAAATTATCCCTGAAAATTGAAGTAAAGTAAAAATTTTTCATGACCAAGAATCCCTAAAGAAATCTGCGACCACTAGCCCAGCACTGCAGAAAATACTTGAAGGAATCTTTGAAAGAAGCAGAGAGACAAGCAGCACCAAAAATATGGATGAAAAGAAACACCTAAAGAGACAGTGTAACCAAAAAAAAGATTGATATTTGAATCATTTGGTTAGTACTGGTCTAAAACAGTACCAGCTTTCTCACAAAAATCTGTGAATCTTCCTCCATAATTATTATTTTTAATAGTATATGTCTGTAAAACATGATTATATTCAACATAAGGAATTGCTTTAAAAACATATATGCATGAAGTTAAGGATAGATAAGTAGGTAAAATGATAAGCCAAATCTGGCAAAATGTTAGTATTTAGTGAAATGTGAGTAAATAATTTATGAAAGCTAAAAAAATCTGAAATACTTAAGCATGCCACTCTACTGCTTTTAAGTGTAGTATCTCATTTAATGTAGCAATTTGATATCGAATTAAGCTCATGTAATGTAGCATTTTTTTTTAAACGTACAAACATTTACCTTCTAGTATTCAGCTAAGGGATATGAAATTTAACTTCTTTTTTCTTTCTAATTTTCTCTAGCCTTACGAATTTCACTGTTATAGTTCTCTTCCATGTGGACTTGTGGGTGAGGTCATGTTAAAGAATCTCCACAAAGATACAGTAAGATACAGAAAAAAAGAACTTCTGGCAAATCATCCCAATAAAGGGCTCTGCTGGACCCAGAGAAGAGGCATCAGGACGTGGCCACTACAGCCCATGCTAGGGGTAGGAAACTGAGCTAATAAGTGGTGATTTGAATGGTGAAGTGAGTCAGACGCAGAAGATTTAATATGTTAAATATCGCACAGTTTCTCTGATTTGGGAATCCAAGAACACAGGCTTTCTATAGAACTAAATGGGTGTGGTAGTGGGCCTCAGGGGGAAACAGGGAGAGTATGGGAGGGTCAAAAATGGGGAGGAGAAGGGATCGTAATATTGATGAGATATACAGGTGCACAAAATACTCAAGTTCATTGTAAACATTATGTATTGCATATATATATATATATATATATATATATATAAATGGGGAAAAATGAGATTTAGGGAAAGAGAAATGTCTCAGCTGTTAAAGTCCTTGCCAAGGAAGTGTTAGGTACCCAAGTTCAATTTCCCAAAACCACAGAAGGGGAACATGGTGGCACACACCTGTAATCCCAGCACTCAGGAGGCTGAGACAGAAGGATTGCCTTGAGTCCAAGACAAGCCTGGGCTCCACAGTGAGTTCAAAACCAGCCCGGGCTTTAGAGTGAGACCCTGTCTCAAATAAATAAATAAGAGATTTATGGCGACCACCAAGTAACCTGGCATCCTTAAAACTCTCCAAAAAGAACACCACTGTCGTAGAAAGATGATATTTCTTCATAATAATTCTATAGGACAGCTGTTGTCTAGAAGAAGAACACTGGTACCTCTCTTTTCAGTCATTCTCAGATTATACAAATAATAAAACAAAGCCCAAAGAGAAACTTAAATTTCTAAGGGAAGTCAGACAGCATACTGGCTTTCCTATTGCTCAACACCCACCACTTAGGGGAAGGAAGGCTGAGAGGACTCAATGCCTCATGGCTGAGTTTCAAGGCAGGAACATCGCGATGGAGGGTGTGATGGAACAAAGGTGGCCAGTTCATGTCTGCGGGGAAACAGAGTTGGCATATAGTATTGGAGAGGAACAGACAGGGACCATTACTGGTGCCCACGGTCACACCTCCATGCCCCCCTCAGACACACCAGGAGCTTGCTTTACTAAGCTGCTAGGCATTCCTTAATCCAATGATGTTGACACGTCTGAACTAAAGATCACAGAGAATAAAAGGAATATCCAAGAATGAGAGGATTTAGCCAGGTAAATAAGGCAGAGAAGGGTTTCTATGGATAAAGAAATAACAAAAGCTAAAACTGTAAAATAAAATAAAATAAAATAACAAAAACAGTATGCCCTGGGAACTACATGTAGTGCGGAACTCCTGCAGTGTACAAAAAGAGTTGCAGAGGGACACAGAGCCAGGCCAGGAATATCCCTGGAGAGAGTCGGAGCCAGGGTTTCCAAGAGGACTGGGAATAATCAAAGCTGCTGACTGAAGAGTAATCAAATAGGGATAAAATGAAAGTATGAAACCTAAGGCTAACTGCAGTGCAGACCTGTAACCCCAGTGCTCTGGGAGGCTGAGGTAAGACGATCACATGTTCAAGGCCAGCCTGAGCAATTTAGCAAGACCCTGCACTAAAATCAATGACCAAAAAAATGGTCTGAGCAAAGGCCCTGGGTTCCATTTCCTGTATCCTAAAAACAAACACTTAGGGTCACCCTTCCAAAAAGAGTCACTGTGAAGGAAAGAAGGAAGAAAGGTCCTGTAGAGGCAGGGGTGACAGCAGAGAAAGCCAGGGAGTATGTTATGGGCTAAACATGAAAAGTCCCCCAAAGGCTCAACTATGGCATCCAATGCAACAATGCTCAGAAGTTGGGACCTGGATAGGTAGGTGACTGGTCATGCCACCAACCTCATCAACAGCTTAATGTAGTAAGTTAACGGCTGATGTGCTGTTAGGAGGTGGGGACCAGCTACGGGAAGTAGCTCATTAGGTCATGACTTTGAAGGGTAAAGTCTGTCCCCAGCCCCCTCCTCTCTCTCTCTCTCTCTCTCTCTCTCTCTCTCTCTCTCTCTCTCTCTCTCTCTCTCTTGCTTTTCCTGCTCTCCCTCTTTCCTGGCTCTCATGAGGTGAGCATGTTCCTCCCTAACCCTAACCCTTATAGTCAGCCCACCTTGGACTTCAACTTCTGAAACCATAAGCCAAAATAACTCCATTCCTTTGAGGTTTTATGTG
>PVKB01006377.1:0-64033 GCA_004027205.1 Ctenodactylus gundi | reverse complement strand
ACTTGAACACAAGTGAATCCCGTAAGACTGCCTTACCTGGGGTCCTAACACTCTGGCCGGCTGTGGCAAGCTTGAGTTCAGCTTGGATAATTTACCAATTTAGAAAGACCCTGTCTCAAAAGAAACATGAGAGAAAGGCTGGGTACATATCTCAGTGCGGAAGCCGTGGGCTCAATCCCAAGTACTACCAAAAAAAAAAAAAAGACAGAGATATACAATCTCTAATAGCATAATGGATTTTTTAAAAGAGAGATACAGAGAGAGAGACAGAGAGAGAGACAGAGAGAGAGGGATTGAGAGGTCTGATTTTGATGGAGTCGGCGGTGTCTGCTGCCACCTGCTGGCCATGTGGCGTTATCACATGGAGAGCTGACAGCTCATCCAAGCCACTTCAAGAGACTGGTGAGCACAGAAAAGTTTCTACCTGTGCAGTTAGAGTTGACCACCTGCAGCTCACAGCATGAGCCCGGAAGTGAGTCACATGGTGCTGGTTTTGCTGTGTGGCGCGTTTGTTTTGTTTTGCTCTGCTCTTTGGTGGTACTGGGGATCAAGCCCAGGCCCGTCACACTGAGCTCTGTGACCCAAGCCCATTTCTACCTTCGACTTTGAGAGTGACCGGTCCCTAGGAGATAAACTGCTGTTGTGGTTTGGATCTGGAATGTCCCCCTGAGTCCTCAGGTAGTTGAGTGTTATGGATTGGAGCAGTTAGACTGGACTAGGAAGGGCTGGATCTTGGGGACAGGACCTGGTAGTGTATATGCTACTTCCCCCCTTCCTTTGGGACTTGATTTCTACTTGGCAATACCCTGAGGAGTTGCCTCTACCTCGACCTCTGCCAACTACTTCTTGTCACCCGTGAATTGACTGTGACCTTCTGAAACTGTGAGCTGAGACAAATTCTTCCTCCTTTCAGTATGTGCAAGTCATGTATTTCATCATGCCAACACACGTGTGACCAAGACAATTGCTCAGGCTGGATCTGACTTCCGGATCCCTCTGTCTCACACTCCCAGGACACTGGAAAGACAGGCCCACATCACCAGGCCCAGATGGGGGACACATTTACATCTCAGAGAGGGGGCACAAGTGTTAAACCAGGGGACTCTCGGCATGGATGAGCAGAATGGGTGACCGGGAAGCTGCCGTGCACAGGCTTGGTCGTGTGCCTCACGTGGTCTCCTCCCTCTTCTGGACACACGCACACAGGACACCCTGAGCCTGCCGTCAAGGTAGATCTCTTTTCCTACGTGAAGGGGGGTTTATTCCCTGGGCCAACTCCTTCTGTCTACACTCCGGCACCAGAGTGTGGAAACAGAAGAGCACAGAAGGGGGTTAGGGTTTGGATCCCACAATGTCTCAGGTGCTCAGCAGGTACTCACCTCGTGGGGCACAGTCGTCACCAGCCGCTTACTTCCTGGAGGAGCTCCCAGTGGATCTGCTGTTAGTTAGTGGGGGCTGGCAGTAGGACATCTCAGTCTGAGGCCCTGTCCTTCCCCGGGGCCTTTCCCTGCTCCCTCTGCGTCCTGGCTGCCGAGAGGTGACCAGCTTTTCTCCAGCACTTTCTTCTGCCATGATGGTCTTGTCTTGGTCTCTGAAATCATGAGCCAAGTCAAACCTCTGTTGTTTTAAGTTGTGTGCGTCCAGTGTTTGGGAAGCTGATACCACGAGAAAATAACCCACATTTTCTCATGGGGTGTCAAAAAAAAATTCCTTTTAAGATGAGAAATGGATCTCCTAGTTATGGGAAGGATTGAGGTCTGGATCTGAAATGTCCCCCAAAAGTCTCATGTATTTGAATGTTATGGATTGTCTGCGGAACCATGTGCTGTTGGGAGATTAAGGCCTAGCTTGGAGGGGTGGATTACATGTATGTAAGTTGGATTACACGTGTGTAGCCAGGGCTTACCACATCTTCCACAGCTGGATCCAGGAGGGGCTGATCACGGGGAGGAGACCTGGAAGGATATATAAGCTGATTCCTCCCTTCTTGCAGGACTAGGACTAGTTTTAACTAATCTCAACTTGCCTTTCTGCTTGTGACGTTGTGAGCTGCCTCCACCTCTGCCTCTGCCATGTAATTCCATGGCTGCTAACTGGCACTGAATGGACTGTGACCTTCTAAATCTGTGAGCTAAAAGAAACCTTTCCTCCCCTAAATTTATGGATGTCGGGTATTGAGTCACAGCAATGAAAAAGTAACTACGACAGAAAGTAAAGCAAAATCACAGTATGAACCACATGAACAAAGTGATCTTACGTGTCTCCAAGAGCCTTGAGCTGAGCTCAGGCTATCTAATACACTGCCGAAATACTTCCTAGATCAGGTTTGCAGTCCCGTTCGACACCATTCATAGCCTCATTAGGTGGGCCAGATCTTTTGTTTCTCTGTTCCTCATGTGCTCAGCCGCTGTTTATCTGCAATCTCACAACATTTCAGGATGCGTTTTCAAAGGCAATTCTAAGGGCATCACGCTAGACGGGCTCGTTACATAGACTGAGCACACTGATTTTGATTTTTCATGCTAATGACAGCCCTAGTAAATGTGAAATTTAAGTGAAACTCCAAGTGTTGTTTCATAATAAAGTAATAAAATTGGAGACTGAGAGAAGTCGGCACATCATTATTTGCTAGGATTTCTAAGACTAGTATTCACCTTCACGTGACCCACAAGAAATGGGAACGTGAAATGCCTGATTCTTCAGGAGATTATTATAATGTCTGTGATTATAGGTGCAAGTGTGAGCTCTGTTGTTATAGTTATTTATGAAGTGCCAGTACATGGCTTCAAATCTTTTCAGTTTCAGTTTTGTTGAATTGGCAAGCAGCTCTCCTTACAATACGCCTTGTTAGTCCTGTCACTCGAAGTTCTGATGATATTTTAAGAGAAGTCTAGAAGACAGCTGCGTGTACTATAATCCTCGCACTTGAAGGCAGGGCAGGAAGGTACTGAGTTCAAGGCCAGCCTGAGCTACTGTTAAGGTTTGGATAGGGAATGCCTCTCAAAAGGCTCATACTTGAAAGGTGATTCAATCATGGTGGCTAAAATCAATGGGTTTCTGGTGCTATTAAGAGGTAGGGCCTGGCTGGGAGGGGCAGATCACTAGGGCATGACCCGGAAGGGTATATGCTAGGTCACCCTTTCATCCACCTTCAGCTTCCTGTTCTGCCATACTTTGAGCAGTTTCTCTCTGCCAAGGCCTTCGCCAAGCCTGCCCACCATTGCCAGCTGACCTTGAAATGACTGAAGTCTCCTGAAAGTGTAAGCTAAACTAAGTTGTGACTGTTGGCTATTTGATATCAGCAATGATGGCATACCCAAGAAAACTACATGGTGAGAATGCCCCCAACCTCTCCTGAGAGCGAGGGCACGGCCTTTCCTTTTCTGTGCGTCTCTGGATTCAGCTGAGCACAGGTGGGTCTGAGATGTCTGTATGTCTCTGCAGTTGCTTGGGTGTAGCTGAGATACTAGGAATAGACGTCAGTGGGAAGGCCCTGGATTCCATCCCCAGTATGTATATATAAAAAACTCGTAGGGAACATCAATAAAGTAAAGTGATTGATATTGTTATGATTTCGGTAGACCCGCATATGGCTCCACTTTGAAGAGCATTAAATACGTTAAATACAAAGATTTTTGTTTCATGTTTTATTTTGGGCATGGGGGCAGAATCTCACTCTTGTACTTCAGGCTGGTCCTGTACTCACTATGTAGCCTTCAAACTCACGGCAATCCTCCTGCCTCAGCCTCCTGAGTGCTGGGATTACAAGTGTGCACCGCCACGCCCAGCTTATGTGGTGCTGGGGAATCGAACCCAGGGCCTTGTGCTTCCTAGGCACGTGCTTTTCCCTGTTCTACATTTTAAAAGATGAGCGCTCCTATGTGGAAGGCCGACTTTCTCCATCTACAGAGCATGAACTTCCCCTTGCTTGAGCCCCTTCCCAGAGACTCTGGGCAGCCCCAGGGGCAGGGTTTGGGGTGGCACTTGACTGTAGCCATGGAGAAATTTACTTCTGTCACAAAAGCCCTTTTTGTCCAAGGCCTTCAAAGTACATCAATAAAAGCTCTGGCTTTTCCAGACTGCATCTCTGTCACATTTCTGGAGATGGCCCTTGCTCCTTGTACTCCCAAAGAATGCAGCCTCATTTTTAATTAGAACATGCCTATGCGTGGGGAATAACGAGCAGATTTCTTCACTGGAGCCTGAATAGGCTTCTATCGGAAAACATTTCTGATTATAAATGTCTCGGGGTAGACAGCGATTTAGTGTCACTGTGTTTTTTATATTCTGGTGAAAGTAAGACATGTAAGTGCAGGGATGGCCGAGGATTCCTGCCCTGACCCCACCCTGGTGTTCATGCTGATCACACCCAAAGACTTTTTAAAAAAGGGCTTTACGTTAGGACGTTTTAGGCTTTTGAGCTCTTTGTCTAGTCTAGATATTAATCCTTCGTCTGAAGTGTTACTGGTGAAGATCTTTTCCCACTCTGTGGGGTGTCTCTTCCCCTTCTGGATTGTTTCTTTTGCTTTGCAAAAGCTTTTTAGCTTAATGTAGTCCATTTGTTGATTCTTGCTGAGATTTCGTGTGTGTGCCTGCTCAGAAAATCCTTTCCTGTCCTGTCCCAGTGTCTTTTAGGGTTTTACTGGTTTTTGTTGTTGTTTTGAGACAGGGTCTTGTTTTGTAGCCCAGGATGGTCCTGAACTCAGGATGGAGCCCAGGCTGGCTTTGAACTCATGGCAATCCTCCTACCTCAGCCTCTTGAGTGCTGGGATTATAGGGGTGTGACACCACGCCTGGCTTATGTGGTGCTGGGGAATCAAACACGGGTACTTAGTGCTTGACTTAGCACTGGCTAGGCAAGCATTTTAACTGCTGAGCCATTCCTCCAGCTCTCAGTGTTGCTGTTTTGATAACCAATTCTTTGATCTGATTTTAGTGTGTGATGACAGACACAATCTAATTTCATTCTCCTGCACGTGGAGATCCAGTTTTCCCAGCACCATTTGTTGCAGATGCTGTCTTTTCTCCAGTGGATACTTTTGGCACCTTTGTCAAAGATCAGGTGACTAAGGGTGTTTGGCTTTGTTTCAGCTGGGATGGGGATGAACCTCTGAGAAAATGATGGGTACAGATGCCCACTGACTCCCCAAACCACACATCTCTAATGTGTTAAGAATTTGGAACTCATGTATTTATAAACATAGTAAAATAATTTTTAAAAATTAAAAAGGGGTTTGTTGTCATAAAGGAGTCAACTTCAGTATCAGTGTAGCATTATAACTGAAAGTCCATAGTGTATGCTATGGCACCGGAAAATGTGTAATGACATATACCTACCATTATTCTACTAGGCAGAGTGTGCGTGCATGTGTGTGTGTACATTGCATGTGCATGGTGTGTGTATGTGTGGGTACATGCACTGCCAGGGACGGGACCCAGGTCTCACGCATTGTCTTGGTTTGGGTCTGGCATGCCCCCCCTGCAAGGATACATGCTTGGAAGGGGACTCAATACTAAGGGTTAATTCATTGATTTTCTGTGTTAGTAAGAGGAGGGACCTGGTTGGGAGGAGAGGACCCAATCACCTTCCACGTGTAGGAGACGTGGGCGATACTACACCCACCTAAACTATAACACAGGGAGATGCTCTGAAGACAAGATAATGCAAATGTGGCAGAAAGGTACAGCCTGGGGGTGAAACACTTGCATTCAGTAGTTGTCCAATACCCTCCCACTACGTGGAGTCTAAGGACGCGGTCATCATCAAGAGGCCATCACACCCGGTAATCTACTGGGAACTAAGCAGGCGTGTGTGACTCAGCACCGCAAGCCCTTCTCCACAGTTACAACAAAAGGTTCCAAGAAAGAGTGCTCCTGTGTTTTCCTGTATTTTTTCCCCTTCTGCCCTGCTATGCTTTGGATCTGGTGAATATTCCCCCAAAAGCCTCGTGTTGGAAATATGATTCAATCATGAGGGTTAGTCTATTGATTTCCTGTGCTGTTAAGAGGTGATGCCTGGTGAGAAAGGTTGGATCGATGGGACTTGACCCGGAAGGGGTGGGTTACTGGGGCATGACCTGGAAGGAATACCTTCCTCACTAGCTCCTACTTCCTCTCTCATCCTTATTCCTGTTGCCATGCTGTGAACAGCTTCTTTTTGGCTAGACCTTTGCCAAGCACTTGCCAAGCATCATTTCCAGACACCTGTGATTGGATTAAAAACTCCTGAAACACTGAGGTAAAAATAAACTTTTCCTTTCTTAATTTGAGGGTATCTGGTGTTGGGTCCCAGCAATAAGAAAATGAGCAAGACACATTAGTTTTCTTTTATATAAACTAAAATTTACAAAATATAATGCATGAAATATCTCACTCATTTAAGCATCAAAAAGGTTAGAACATTGATAAGTAAATGTGGGACATGTAAATAGTATATTGGAGAATTTTCCCAAATATTATCAAAAACAGTCTTTTCGTGTGTGGTGAGATATTTGTAAAATTTAAATAATTCATTACTTCTATGCAGTCCCATAAAAACTCCATTTAAATTTGCACTGAGATTTATTTAGAAAGGTGAATTTTTTCTAGAAGACAATGTGAATAAAAAAATAATAAAATTTGAAAAAGAAAAAAAGAAAAGAACACATTATCTACAGTTCTTCAAAGAGGAAACAAAATCATGTATGTGTAAGCAGTGGCTTCACTGTATTAGAATTCCAAGTTTCAGCTTGGGATTTGTTTTCCTTTATTGAAGTTTTCTGCATTGAATCAATACTTAGAAATTGAGAGGCTGCAGTGTAGCTCAGCAGTTAAAGCACTTGTTTAGCAAATAAAATGCCCTGGGCTGGATTCCCCAGCATCCAATGACTGGGGTGTGTTAGCATATGCCTATAATCCCAGCACCTAGGAGGCTGAGGCAGGAGAGGACTGCTGAGTTCAAGCCCAGCCTGGGCTACACAGCAAGCTCAGTACCAGCCTGGACTACAAAAAGAAACCCTCGCTTAGAAAAAAAACATTTAATCACTATTACTGTTGGTAAGATTTTCGTAGCTTGCATCTATGGTGCTAGGCTTTCTTTAGAGGCATTTTAATACTTACAGGGGCACCTGATCAACTAACAAGAATGCTTTGGGACATTTTTCACTGGGTAATTTAGTCCATATGGACCCAAGAGCCAAGCATTTGGCAAGTGGCCAAAAGATCTGATTTTCAAAAGCCTGAGCAGTTCACGCTGGAAATATGAAGCTGGCAGAAGGAGAAAAATGGCAACTTTATGCTTTAGTGGCTGTGTAAACTCTGTAGAAAGGACATTTATCAGTTCAGCAAGAATCGATATTCTTCAATCTCAACTCCTCTAAGAAATCTTCTCTTTCTAAAAGGTGGGAGCATTTTCTCTGGTCATTTCTTCGTTTGTGTGTAACTAATCTATGGACAAAACATCCACTACACGTCTTTCTGTGGCATGCATTTTATCTTGATCCTGGTAGAAGATAATCGTGTCCAAATGGCCAATGGAATAAGATGCACTTCGAGGCAAAGTGCGGAGATTCAATTGAAAGCGCACTAACGGGACACAGGGGACCAAGACAAGTAGGCATGATGAGGGGGAAGTCATCCCTACAGAGGGGCACGAGACGGGAACTGGGGGAAGTGTCCCAGGTTGTCCCATTTGACATTTTAAAATGATATAAGTCTAAAGAGGGTTAGCTGGAAAATCAGTGAAAAACAAAACAAAACAAAACAAAACAAAACAAAACAAAACAATCTCCAAACAGGAGTACCTGGGTGACTCCTTGAAAATGAAAAGTGTGGTGGATGAACTTCAAGATGACATTTTTTTTATCTTTACTGAAATATTTACTTATAGGGCCTATTCATATATTTTTAAAATGTCATCCTTTCAAAGACACACCATCCATTTGATAATTATCTTTGAGAAGCTACAAGGAAATATTAAACATGTACAGGGATTATAACATGCATTCCAATTCCAATAATAATACAGTACCTATAAATTTCTAGTGATGTGCTGTGATTGATGAGGAGGACTGTACAGGGAAATGATGTGGGTGGCGGTTTCTTCGGTCGGAGGAGTAGTATCAGAGATCCCTATAAATACCCAATTAAGTATGGACTGTCTAAGAAATGAACCCACTCTAAATGTACCAGGTTACAAATTTCCGGCATCAGCACTGTAGAAAAGCCTGTCCTTGTTTGACCCTGTTGGGGAAGCTGTCCAAGGCATGACTGAAGAAGAAATTTTGCAATACTTTCTATCAAAGACCTTGTTTATTGGCACCGAAAGTTTCTTTAGGCCTGTAACCGGGAAAATGGAAGTGGACAAATACCAATTGCAGATGTTCGATTTCTTGTAACTGATAAGACAGCATTTGAATTAGGCAAGCCCAGGGAATCCTCAGGTTTGTAGAAATAGAACAGGGCATGACGGACTATTGTCCGTATTGTCTTGGCACATCTGTGTTCAGTACGCTTTCTACAGCTGTAGGAACGTCAGGAGTAAGACCACAAACATGACAGAGTCTCTCCTTTCAAAGGCAACACGTGAGTAGGCAATACCAACAATATGTGTTTTCAGAGGGGTGCAACCACTACCAGGGGGGGAAGGGCGCCATTTTGTTTACAAACCTTGAAAATGATACACCAGAGAGAAAGTAAATTTTTAGGCCATCTTTCATGCAAATATTCTAAGTTCAAAACTCGCCATGAATAGATCAAATGAAGTATTGAACCGTCTCAGTAACTTTTTCATTGCTGGGACACGGAACCCAACACATACCACCTGTCTGAGTCACCTTTTTGTCTCTGTGACTCAGTACCTGACATCCACAATCCAAGGGGAGGAAAAGCTTATTTTAGCTCACGGATTTAGAAGCTCACAGTGCATTTGTGGGCAGCCGGCAATGGTGGAAGGACATGGCAGACATGGAAATGGCACCAGCTCCTCACAGCTTTACAAACAGGAAGCCAAGCCAAGGCAAGTCCAGTAGGAAGGAAAGGAAGTGACATCCATCCACCCAGGTCCCACCCCGTTGATCTGCCCTTTCCGGGTGTGGCCTCAGTGTTCTGCCCCTTCCAGGTTGACGCCCACAACACATACCTGTAGTCCAATCCACACACCTGTAATCTAAATCTACACAACTGCAATCTATAATCTGCCACATGTCTATCATCCAGGACACTCCTCCAGACCAGGTCCCATTGCCCTAACAATACATGGTTCCATAGATAATCCATAACATCCAAATGCATGAGACTTTGGGGAGACACTCTACCTCCAAACCAAAATACCACTTACGGGAGGAAAGGTTCGTTTCAGCTCACCATTTCAGGAGGTCTGAGTCCATTCATCTGTGGGTACCGATAGAAGACCTTGGCAGAGGGTCCATCTGGAGAGAAGATGTTCATGGCATGGCAAGACAGGAAGTAGAAAGAGACAACAATGAAGGACGGAGCTATAGAGGGAAGTATTTCTTCCAGGTCATGACCCAGTGATTCACCCCTTGGAACCAGACCCCACCTCCTAACAGCAAGAGAAATCCATGGATAATTCACAGCATCTAAATGCATGAAACTTTTGGGGGACACTTCAGTTCCAAATTACAACAAGTCTAAGCAAAGAATAGGTCATAATAAATAAAATGAATCAAAGGCCATGACTTAATCAAAGCACGTTACAAGTATAAACTGTGGACGTACTTTATCCCTTAATAGCTGCCGTGGTTTGAATCTGGAGTATCTCCGCAAGCCTCATGTGTTCAGAAAGGGACGGGATCATAGGGCACTACGAGACTGTTCTCATCCACGGCTGGCTTTCTGCGCTGCTAGCAGGTGGAGCCTGGACAGAAAGGGCCCATTCCTGGAGGTATGACCTGGAAGGATATATTCTAGCTCCCAAGCTTTCCCCAGAGCTCTTCACTGCCTTTCTCCAATCTCTAGAGCTGTGTTCCTCACTGTTAAGTACTTCTGGTCACCCAACCGTGCATGGACTGAGCTCTCCGAACTGTGAGCTACAGTAAATCTCTTCTCCCGTAAGTTGTGGGTGTCTGGTGCTGTGTCCCCCAGTGATGAGAAAGGGACGAGGGCATAAAGGAGTAACTAAGAACGGGGCTTTTCACTCCTGAACAAAATCCAGTGGAAGATTCCACTGAGTCTGGCTGCCATACCTTGCTCACCCCCTCCACCCAGCCTTTCGGTCAGGACGACGCAGGTGACTTGTTAAGCCTCTGTGCAGGATATTGAAATTCTGTTCTTGTCGTTTAAGGTGGGCAGTAACTCCCTATATTGTACGTGTGTCTCAACCGTCCCAATTTTCGTTTTCTAGAATTCATCATTTAATGCAATTTTTTACATTGTCTCTGGTGTGTGTGTGTGTGTGTGTGCGCGTGTGTGTGCACGCGCACTAGGAAATGAACCCCAGGCTGAGCTACATCCCCCACCTTTTCCGTTTTTTATTTTGAGACCAAGCCTCGCTAAGTTGCACAAACTGGCCGTGAAGTAGTAATCTTTCTGCCTCAGGCTCCAGAGTAGCGACAGTTACACGTCCATGCCACTGTGCCCAGCTTTGTTTACAAGTTTATTTGAAAATTAAGTAGTTCAGCGTATGCCTCAGCTTCTGAAGTTGTTTGTTGGGATTCTGCTGAAACAAACAGCACAGGTCAAGGAGAGAAATACTTTAAGCATGAACTGTAAAGCAAGTAAAAAAAAATAGAAAATAGAATCACATCACTCCAAGTCGCCTAGGAGCACTCCAAAACCAGCCTCATGGCCTAGCCTCACCACTGAAGTTGGAAAATCAGTCAGCAGACGCGGGCATTGGCAAGGCATTGTTCACAGCAGTTTCTCTTTGGGACTTGTTGCTGTGAACACAGTCACAGTGACTAGAACTAAAAGAAGGGACGAATGAAATCACATTACCCTGAGAGACAGAGAAAGCCACGACCTCAGTATCCCTCACACATCTGCTTCTTCACTTTTGTTACAGACGGAATGAAGGATTAAGAATGGCTGGGATGTAGCTCAGGCTGAAGGCCATGGACTCTCTGCAGTACCACAAAGGGTTAAAATACATGGCTCAAATAAATCAGGAGAGAATCAGACTTCATCCACCGGATGACAACAAAGAGCTTATTAAACTGCTGTATGTTCCATTATCCTTAAGCAATCACAGCAGGTGTGTCATAAGAATTGAAGATTTTTTTAAAAAGTATGAGTTTCATTGTCACCTGGATTGTTTCTAAAAATACCAGCAACACATTTTTCAACTCCAGTAGCTGCCTTATCAAGACAAGCTTTTGACCTCGTCTGCTGACTTTACCATGAATTCTCTCTCTCTCTCTGTTTATGTGTGTGTGTACATGTGTGCTGATAAAGAAACAGAGCCTTCTGTATTATTGGATAATTACTTCTTAGATAGAGAAAAGGCTCCAATATCATTCTACTGACATTAAACAATAATGCTCTCGGACTGGAGGAATGGCGCAGTGGTTAAAGCACTTGGCTTGCAAGCACAAGGCCTTGAGATCTATTTTCCAGCACTATATAAAGCTGGGCATGGTGGTGCATGCCTGTAATCTTAGCACTGGGGAGGCTGAGGTAGGCGGTTTGTCCCGAGTCCAAGGCCAGCCTGGACTACACCAGTGAGCTCAGGACTAGCCTGGGGTACAGAGGGAGAGCTTCTCTTTAAAAAAAGAAAGAAAGAAAGAAAGAAAGAAAGAAAGAAAGAAAGAAAGGAAGGAAAGAAAGAATGCTCTCATATTTCCCCCATTTTCTAGTATTTTTCCTAATTGGGTAATAATAAGTTTCAGTCAAAAACATACTGTCCCAGGTATGCTGTTCCTTTGGAATTGATTTAATTAAATAGGAAAATTGATGTTCTGTTGTCTTTGAGCCCCAGGGGAAAGATGATCTATAAATCTGTAAAGGTCAATGTCTACCTGGAGGAAAGTATTCCTGGATATAACTGAATTATTTCCTGAGTTATCCCTCAGATTATCAGTGACACCCTGTCATTAATTTTACGACTATAACATATACTTTTTAAGTTGTATGATAAAACTGAGTCTTCCTTTTCAAGTGATATGAAACCTCTCCAGCTTGGACAAAAAAAAAGAGAGAAAATTTAGACCTGTACAAAATATGCTTTTGCACTAAAATGTTTGGAAGTCCTTTATACACACCTATAGAATATACATCCCATGAGCAATAACACATACAACTAAACCTTACAATGAAACTCTAACAACATGAATGAACCTAAGATGGCACTTGCTCACTTCTCCAGAGAAAAATGTGAGAATGATTGCTATGGCTTAAATCTGGAATGTCTCTACTCACAAAGAAAAGTTCAGGACAAGACAGATTCACAGGAGAATTTTTCAGTACTTCAGATAAGAGCTAGCTCCAATGTTTCTCAAAATGTTCCATTATACTGAAAAAGAAGGAATACTACCAAACTCATTTTTGAAGGCTAGCATCATCCTGGTACCAAAAGTAGGCAAAGACTTAACTTCAAAGGAAAATGACAGGACAATCTCCTTAATGCATATAGATGCAAAAATCCTCAATAATATTCTAGCAAATAGAATCTACCAAGTAATCCGAAAGCTCATACACCATGATCAAGTGGGCTTCATTCCTGGGATGCATGGTTGGTTTAATGTACATAAATGAGTCAGTGTAATACACCACATTAATAAAGCAAAACCAAACATCACATGATCATCTCAACTGACAAAATCCAACATCCATTCACGATAAAAATTTTGAGGAAAATGGATACAGAAGGACCCTACCTCAAATTGATAGAAGCCATGTATGCCAAACCTACTGCAAATACCGTCAATGGGGAGAAATTGAAAGCATTTTCCTTTAAATCAGGAACATGACAAGGCTGTCCACTTTCTCCGCTACTGCTCAACACAGTCCTTGAAACCCTTCCCAGAGCAATCAGGCAAGAGAATGAAATAAACGAAATACATGTCAGAAAAGAACAAGTTGATCTATCCTTATTTGCAGATGACATGATTATCTACATAGAAGACCCAAAAAACTCCACTATGAAACTCTCAGAAATACTAAACAACTTCTGCCAAATGGTAGAACACAGACACAATACTAGAAAATCAATAGCATTCCTCTACACTAGCAATGAACTCATTGAGAAAGAGATCAGAAAAGTAATTTCATTCACAATAGCCCCTCAAAAAAAATACCTACGAGTAAACCCAACCAAAGAAGTAAAAGACCTCTACAAAAAAGAAAAAAAAAAGCCACTAGATCTTACTGAAGAAAGAAGTTAAAACAGACACCAGGAAATGGAAACACATCCCCTGTTCTTGGACAGGCAGAATCAACATAGTCAAAACAGCTATAATGTCAAAATTGATTTACAGATTCAATTCACTCTTATACCAACCACTTTTCTGTGTTATTTGGACGTAAAGTTTTTTAGGTGCTGCACCTTTCGTTCTGACAGAGCTCTATTCCACCATTGTTCTTGGGGATTTCCCCGTTACTCATGTGTTGCTGCAAGCTGCTCCTGGTGATCTCTACATGGATGGGCTGGCTCTGCAGGACCTCGGGCCCAGATCCAGCATGGCAGCTGAGCGGATGGGCTGGAGTGAGAAAGCTTCGGGCCAAGATCCAGGGGTGCAGCTGATAGGCCACTCAGGAGATCTGGGTCCTGAGACCCTTCTCTCTAGCCAGTGGGGCCGGTAGAAGAGCTTAGGCTGAGATTTTGATTCGGACCAAGATTCCACGCTGTGGCTGGTAGGGCTGGTTGGCAGAGTTTGGGCCCAGGATTCTGTGCTGCGGCTGGTCTGGGGTTTTATCTCTTGGAATATGGTGTAGTCCTGAGATGTACTTTCCTCCACCGGATGTCTGCCTGGCTGGTTGATTTCTTTGACAGTGGCCTTTTCTGGAGCTCCTGCTCTGCTGTGATCCTCTTCCCTTTATTTTGTTTCTCCGTAATGCTTCCTTGTTTTATTTATTTATTGAGACCTGGGCTCTGTGGCCCAGGTTGGGCCTAAACCCACTATGAAGCACAGGCTGGCCTTGGACTCAATGGCAATCCTCCTGTCTCAGCCTCCCAAATGCTGGGATGATAGGCATGTGCCACCATGCTCAGCTCACGTGGTGCTGGGGAGTTGAGATCTTATTTGGAGGTTCTAGCAGGGGAGCACAGCTACCTGCATATACCCTTCACTCCGGAACAGTCCTCTTCTAGTGGGGAAGCTTGTCCTCTTTTACCAGGCGCCCAGCTTCCGGAGGGACGCACATGGGAATGGTCAGGGAGGAAGGGGATACCTGCCTAGCCACCCAGATCAGCCGAATCAACCCTGGAGATCAATGAAGTGACAGATGTCACAGCCAGATCACCCCCACGTCCCCCACGTGCTGGGAAATTGAACTGGGGTACTTAGTGCCTGACTTAGCACTTGCTAGGTAAGCGCTTTAACTGCTGAGCTGTTCCTCCAGTCAGCGTCCTTGTTTTCAAACGCAATTCTGCCTAAAAATACTTTTGACTAGATAAACAACAAACCTAGGTTTTCATTTCAAAACAAGCAAGATACTATTATGACAATGTCAAAAAAAAGGAATTGTAAGTAAGCTGAAAACTCTGGTAGTAATTTAATTAGATTTTTAAAAAGTCTTTTTAATCACATAATTTGAATTCAGCAATGCAGTCAAATATTTACTGTAAGATACGTGTTTGTATCCATGAATTCTGACTTTTTTTGGAGGTAGTACTGGGGATTGAATCCAGGGCTTTTGCATTCAGCTACATCCCTAGCCCTTTTTTCACTTTTTAATTTTAAGACACGGTCTCACTAACTTGCTAAGTTACCCAAGCTGGGCCTAAATTTGAGATCCTCCCGCCTCAGCCTCCCAGAGTGCTGAGATGACAGGCATGAACTACCAGACACATCTTTTGACTCACGTTGACTTTTCAATTTTAATTTTGTGTGGGCATTTTCTCATGATTTTCAGAGTTTTCTTTTTTATAATAAAAGCCCCTTTGATACCTCTTTGGCCTTCCCATGAAATGATTTAAAGAAATTCGAATTCTCCAAAATCTAGATGATCCGCGGTCTACTTTTAGATTTAAGTTAGCTTTTAATGTCTCCCCACCAGGCTTCCATTTTACCAGCAGGTGAAATGCCAAAGCACAGCCTGGGGTTGCCAGTACTGGTGAAGCAGGCCCCTGACACTGAGGCAATGTCACTGAGTCATCGCTCTCCTTGGAAAGACCTTTGTGCTCGTTGATCCCAGGGCAAACTGAAGGCTCACCACACATGGTCCCGGGTGAGTGAGTGTCTATTCTTCTTTAAAAGAGTTGTAATAGAACCAGGGACCCAATCTTCCCATTAAAAACTGTGTATCCAGATTCAATATTTCTCATTCCTTCTCTCTCTCTCTGTCTCTCTGTCTCTCTCTCTCTGTCTCTCTGTCTCTCTCTCTCTGTCTTTCTGTCTCCCTCTCTCTCTCTCTCCAGACTGGTCCTGAACTTACTATGTAGCTCAAGTGTCCTCGAACTCATGGCAGGCAATCCTCCTGCCTCAGCTTCCCACGTGTTGCTACTGCATGCATGCGCCACCACACCTGGGTTTGTCATTCCTGGACTACACCAGATACAGCATTCTGCCTTTACTTGGTTTTATTGCTCGAGGTGGGACCCAGGTCCTATTGCGTGCTAGGTAGCCTGAACTCTACCAACTGACCAAACACAGGGCTGTCAATTTTTTTTTCTTTCTCTCTTTTAACATAAACAGCTCTCTTAAAATAAGTGGCATTTTTTTGCTGCAGTTTAAAGACAGAAGGTTTTAGTAGCTTTCGGTAGTTACTTGAAGGTATCTCTTGTCTTTTTCATTTATTTATTTATTTTTGAGGTAGCAAACGTCGAATCCAGGGCCTTTGCTCTAAACTACACTTCCAGCCCTTTTTTTTTCTCTTTATTTTGAGGCAAAATCTTGCCGGTTTCTAAGTTATGTAAACAGGACTCAAACTTACGATCCTCCTGCGTCGGCCTTCCAGAGAACTGGGATTACAATTCCTCCCACTGGTCCTGGCTCTTTTGTGTGTTTTAAACCTGGCTTCTCTCGGTGAATGTGGAGGCGGTCTCCACGAGATGAGTGAACGCTTCCACGAAGCTGGTGAACAAACACAGGCTCTCTGCAGCGTGAAACACACTTTGATATTTCTCGGAAGGATATTTTGACTTTTAAAAAGGAAAGCTCCCAACTGGCATGGGCACAAGTGGGTCACGGCTCTTCCACTGCCTCACCCCGATTTCACGGCCCTTTCGCTACCCCTGCCCTGAGGATGCGTCACCCGATCCCATGGCCACCTTCTCCCAAGTCACGCCCTGTCTGCTGTGTGACCCTGGGTCATAACTGAGGCATTGGAAGACCGAGCCCAGAGAGAAAGGGAAGGGCCTTACATACTAGGAATGGAAATCAGGGTCCCCAGCCCTTGGAGGGACGTGTGGCAACCTGTACCAGGTGGAAATGAGCAGCCTGGGGGATCCGGGTGGACAACAGTGAAGGCGCAAAAGCGTAGGGGTCTCACTGGAGATTGGATGGATTGTCTCTTGCAAGAGGCCCTGTGACACCAGTCTGCGAAGCAGGGGCACTGGGGTCCACAGTCCTAACAAGTCGATGACCTATCAGAGATACTGCATTCATCACCGATACCTCTTTTCAGTCCAACTCTAGAGACAGGAAGAGGCACTTAGGACCGTTTCCAGAGCTGCTTTCTTCCCGGCTGTGGCTATAATCAGCTGTCCTTCTTGGGTGCTTTGACCTGTTCTGGTTTATCAGGAAACTGTTTTGAATGCACAATAAGACACATGAGTCATTTCTAAGCATCCCGACGACGTTCTGAATCCAGCTGGTCATTTATACACAGAAACAGCAGGGCTCCGTAAATGTACTTCTCAAGCTCTTAGCAACGCCTTCATTTTAATTATCAGAGGTGGTCCCCACAGGTTTTCTTTGAACATATTGCAGAATTTCTCTGCTTGAGAACACAGGTAGTTCATTTTCCATCTGGGACCTTTGTCCACCCCAGGGTTCGATGCCTTCTGAAGGCAGCTGATATGTGTCTGTACCATCAGTGATTCCACTGTCTTGAGTACACTAAAGTCTGCTCCTACCATGATGGCGACTAGGAAACCACCTGGTAAACAGCAGGTGCTTTCTAAATGCACATAGATGTGACCACACGTGCATCTGTCTGCTAGACCATGCTCTGCCTTTCGGCTGAGCTTTCTTTCTGAGATGACTCATCAGATTCCCTCTCGTTTTCTAGGCTGCATTTCTCTCACTGGGTGACGGAAGTGTTTTTCCAACTCCCAGCTGCTCCCCAGGCCTGATGTCCAGGAGACTGTCTAAAAACCTGTCCTTTCTTTGGAAAGCTCAGGGTTCGAGCAACGTACACTTGCTGAGCTACTGTGCTGCTATTCACCTAGTGTATACTGCAAGGATTCAGTTTTTTTTTTTTTCCCGCTTTGTACTGCTGGGGAGGAAACCAAGGGTCTCATGCGCATGGTGCAGGGGCTCTACATTGAGCCACAGCTCAGGCCTTCAGCGAGCTCTTGTGCCATGCCTAATATGTAGAGATATTGGTCCCACGTACACGTGCAGACTGGGAAGCCAGGCACATCCTGTAAACACACCATCGCTGGAACTTGGCTCCCTTTCAAGAACAAGCTGGATTTCTTCAACAGGATCTGTGTTACCGCCTGGGTGATGCTCTGCCTCAGAGGAATCCCTTCCAGGTGCCTCTTCAGGGGCTCAGAGAAGGCCGCTTCTGCGTCCTCAGGGCACACACGGCCACTTGAGTCTGAACTGCATCTTTGTCACTGGCTCATCATTGCCCTAGGCCACGTGAATCCGCACTTTCTGAGTTCTCCCTTTCCTAGCACTTAAGATTTTTGTTTGTCTTTTGGTCTAAGTTTCCGACGGAGAGAGCAAGTGGAAGTGTAGACTTCCTTGGGCCATCTGCAGCAGTGCACTGTTCTCCCGACTCAGCGCTGCATTTGAAGCAAAGATCTCTTTCCAGTTCAGTGACAGCGCTGGGAAATGACAAGTGTTGTAGTGGTACAGCTGTATTTAATCTACGCCAAAGCAGGAAAAGAGACAGAACCAGGCACAGTGATGTGTAGATCTACTGCGAGCTGCTTGGGAGGCTGGGGCAGGAGGATCACCCATGTAGACACAGCCTGGGCAACATAACAAGATCTTGTCTCAAAAATAAAGGAAAATAAAATAAGATAAAATAAAATGAGCTGCGGATGTAGTTTAGTTCTCTCTGAACTAAATCCCCTGTACAGGAGTAACAAAGGAGGAGGAAGAGAAGGAGAAGGGGGCGGGGAGAAGAGAAGCTGAAGAAGGGAACACTCCATCTCTCTCTCTGGGTCCCACAGGTTGTCTAAGTGTGATGTCACACGGGCAGAGAAAAGACAAAAACAGTGAGGATATTTTAAACCATATCTCTCAGGATGGAAGTGATCACAACCTAATTATTCCCTTACTTTGTGTATTTTACTGTTTATAACCCAGGACTCAGAGCTGTCGAAGCAAATCCCAGAGAACAGCCTATAGCTCGGGGGGAGGAATATTTTTGCTCAATGAAACCTCCTTCTCTGTAAATTACTAAATTCCATGTCTCAGAAAGCCATGGAGAATGCATTCCAGCGAAACACAAGAACATCTAAAGGGCTTAGTAATTCTTGTATAGAACGTCTTCAGCCAGCTCCGTTTGAATTTCCGTTAATTGAATTTCATGACAAAGGTATGGAATGCCAGGCGGAAAGGGAAATCACTTGTTTGCAGTGTAGCAAGTTTCATGGACAACAAATATCAAAATGAATGAATGAGTAAATAAATAATAAAGATCAATACTATGTAGTTAGCTGAGATCGAAGGCCACTTGCCATTATCTGGCCTTGCTTTAATATTCTTATTTCAATTTTTTTTTTAATGAGACAGGATCTTACTCTAGAGTCCAAGCTGGTTCTGAGCTCACTAGATCGCCCAGGCTGGCCTCAAACTCACAGCAAACCTCCTGCCTCAGCCTCCCGAATGCTAAGATTACAAGTGTGCACCATCACGTCTGGCTTATGTGGTGCTAGGGAATTGAACTCGGGTACTTAGTGCTTTACCTGCTGAGCTAGTCCTCCTACATAAAGTTTACATTGACCTTGAATATTTTGTGCACATACATATCGTGGCAAAGTTACAAATCCTTCCCTTCTCCTTTTTGACCCTCCCACCCACTCCTTCTCTCCAGTTCCCATTATTCCCCACATTAAACTGTATGAAATAATTGTCATCTGGGTTTCTCATATCAGAGAAACTGTTCGATATTTCACCTTCTGCTTCTGACTCAACTCCCTGAGTTCGATGGTCTCAAGTTGCCTCCGTTTATCTGTTAAAGCCTCCAACCTATCTGTCCTTATAGATGAGCAGTATTCCACTGTGTAAAAATACCACAGTTCATGTATCCATGGGTCTGTTGATGGGTATTCTGGTGTCTTCCACATTTTATCTATTGTTAGTTGTGCTGCTATGAACATGGCTATACATGTATCTCTGTTATATGTGTGACTCAATGTTTGACACGCACAAATTAGGAGAGGAAAAGTTTATTTTAGCCCACAGTTTCAGAAGATCACAGTCCACCGACAGGTGGGTGGTTGGGAAATGCTGGATACTGGAAGCACACAGCAGCGGGGTTCGGGTCTCAGACCAGAGCCAGAGCTGGAGGCAGCGCTCCCCAGAGCACAGCAGAATTTTTGTATCTATATTCATTAAGGAAATTGGTCTATAATTTTCCTTCCTGGTTAAGTATTTGTCTGGTTTTGGCACGAGGGTGATACTAGTCTACAGAAAGGAGTTTGGTGATATCCCTTCGCTTTCCACTGCATGGAACAGTTTGAGAACATGGGAGTTAGCTTTTCTTGGAAGTATTGGAAAAATTCTGCCGTGAATCCATCTGGCCCTGGACTTTTCTTTGTGAGTGCAGACTTTAATACTGCCTCGTTTTCCATGTGCATTATGGGACTATTCAAGGTTTTTATGTCTTCTTGGTTCAATATTGGTATTTTATACATGTCTAAAAAGTCATCTATTTCTTCTCACCATTTGTTGGAATAAAGGTGTTCAAAATAATTCCTTATAACTTTCTGAGTTTCTGCAGTGTTTGCTGTAATTTCACCATTTTCATTTCTAATTGTGTTAATGTTTCATTTCTTCTTCTTTTGGTTAGTTTACCTAAACTTTTGTCAATCTTGTTTATTCTCTTAAAGAACCAGCTCTTTGATCCACTGATTTTTTAGTATTGTTTTTTTTTAAATTTCAATTTCATTAATTCCAGCTCAGATCTTTATAATTTCTTTTCTTCCACGACTTTTTGATTTAGGTCTCTTGTTTCTCTAGAGCCTTGAGTTGAATTATTAGTGTGTTTGTTTGAGATTGCTCTATTCTTTTGATGTGTGCATTTACAGACATGAATTTCCTTCTAAGGGCTGTTTTCATTATGTCCCATCCATTCTGATTTGATATAATTCCTTCATCATTCAACTTTAGGAAATTTTTGATTTCTTCTGCGATATATTATTCATTCAATAGTAAGTTGTTTAGTCTCCGTGTACTTGCATATTTTCTGCTCTTTGTTTTGCTGTTGATTTCCAGTTATTCCACTATATTCTGAGAGTGCGCAAGGAATTATTTTGATTGTTTTATACTTGTTTAAGCATGTAGTATGGACTATAATATGGTCTATCTTTAAAAATATTTTGTATTCTCCTGAGGAAAAAAGTGTATTCTGCTGAATACCCTGTAGACATCTTTTAAGTCCTAGTTTTCCTTCTACAGTTTTAACTGTGGTATTTCTTTGTGGATTTTCTGTCTAGTTGACCTGTCTGTGATACTGCAGTACTGAAATCCTCTACTATAATTGTATCAGGACCTACATAACCTTTCAGATTTAGTAACTTTTGCTATACATAATTGGATGCTCCAGAGTTAGAATATGAAAGGTGATTGTGAATTCTTCCTGTTCTATTGTTCCTTTAGCAGTGGCCATCTTTGTTTCTCCTGATCTGTTTCGTTTTAAAGTCTGATGTGTCTGAGAATATCACTGTTACCCCTGCTTGTTTCCTGGGTCCTGTTGCATGAAACACTGAATTTCCATCCTTTTATTTTCAGTCTGTGTGTTTTCTTATGGGTAAAGTGTGTCTCGCATAAGCAGCAAACTGTGTTCTCTTGTTGTTTTTTGATCCAGTCTGCCAGTCTGTGAGTTAAGGCCATTCCCATTCAGAGTGGATATCGAGGTATATTTGGTATGTCCTGCCACTGTTATGCTTATTCAGTGTTACCTACTTGACTTACTTCATTCATTCACTTCATTCTATTTCTGTTGTTTCCTTTTCTCTGGGGTCCTTGGTGCTCTTAGTCTCCCTTTCTCTGCCTAAAGTTATTATCAGTATTTTCTGCAATGCTCATCTGTTGCCTGCAAATGTCTTTAGGCTTTCCTTATCATGGAAAGTTTTAATTTCTCCCTCCCTCTATTTTAAAAGATAAATTTGCTGGATTGGCATTTATGATCTCTCAGCACTTGGATGATATTGCTCCCTGATCTCCTGGCCTTTTGAGTCTGGGCTGAGAAATCTGCAGTTATCACGATGGGCTTATCTTTGTAATTAAGTCATCCTCTGCTTTTCCCTTACAGTTTTTAATATTGTTTCTGCGTGCTGGATCTCTAGGATTTTAATTATGATGTGTTGTGGGAAAGTTCTCTTCTGATCAAAGTCGTCTGGAGTTCTATATGCCTGAATTAGTTCAATGTTCATTTCTTCCCTTAGATTTGGGAATTTTTCATCCATAATTTCATTCAACATATTCTGTAGGCCTTTTGTTCTCTCCTTAGTTTTCTCCTGCACTCCCATAATTCTGAGGTTATTTCTCTTTCAGTTATCCATCAGCTGTTGTAACTAGCCTCTTTTTTTCTTGTTTTACACTCTTTAATGACTAAACATTCCAGATTATCCACTTTATTTTCCAGGTCTGATAATCTACTCTCAAAACATTTCAGCTGTTTATTTTTTTCCTGCGTGCTTTTCACGTCCTGAAGCTCAGCTGTTATTGTTTTTATATCTCTGTCAAACAGTTCTTTAATTTCTTGGGTTGCCTTCATGATCTTCACGGTCTTCCTTGTGGTTCTCTAACTTCTGATCGATAGCGATTGATACTGCGAGTACGTCTGCTGTGAGCTCCCTGCACAACTCTGTTATTTCTTGTGAGAGTTTCCGGGCCCAGAAATTATCTTTATTGCCTTTGCCATCTTTGGTTTCTGCTATTTCAAGATTCCTGGTATCAGTTTCTGGGGTGTTAGGTCTTTCTGTAGGTGATTTAATACTCCATTTCCTCATGGTTCTGTTGCAGTGGGTTGAAGCTCAGGGATTGTTGATGGTTCTTTCCCAGAGATTCTTTTATTCGACTATTTCTGCTTTACGTGTTACCTTGAGTTTGTTCAGGTTTTAGAATTTATGAGTATTTTAGCTTTATTTAGCTATTGTTTTTTGAAGGTGTTCGCAGTGTTCAACCTTCTGTTGAGACCTTACTCTCCTTCACTCTTTGGTGAAGAAAGCACCAAGTCCAGAACTATATATGGTGCAGAGAGAAAGCATTTCTTAACATAACTTGAATATGAAGATCATTAACAATGTCAGCATCCACAATTTGAATAAGAGCCTGACTTCACAATACCATCTGAAATTAACAGCTAACTTGGCAAAGCCCAGTCACTGGCTTAACTATAGAACTCTTATCCTCACAACAATAATAGGTGCTATGTACACTCAGTATACATCTAACAAAACTAGAACTGACTTATTCAGTTGCGGTATTGATATCGGTAGCACAACAAAGACACTAAAACAATAAGTCTCTGTATTGTTTTGGGTCCTCCCACTATCCCTTTTTAAGAATGTGACATATATTTGCATCTACGTTCATATGTGTTACCTACAAGCTATACACTTATGCTGAGCAAGTATTGCTATACATGCCCAGTCTCCACCTAGCCTACTAATTATGATCTAAACTTCTAAAGGTGACTTCTATATACATTGCTTGATGACCTACTTGAGGAATTTGTTCCTGGCACCACTATCTAATTAGTAGTAATATATGTATAAAATCATGCTACTAATTTTTTTCATAGCTAAATAATATCCACATAATCTGTCTCTATGGATCTACTTATATGGTTGAGAATTATTGATACTCACGAGTTCAATTAATAGAGAAGCTGGTATAGGGAGAGAGCAGGTTCAGATTAAGAGTGAGTTTTAGGTATAAAATAGAAAGTTGGGGGGGGCATTTGTATGACAGAGAAAAACCTGGGGATACTCCTACCGCAGTCAGAAGATAACACATAGAGAAACGCACTCTCAGTAATACTCAGATGAGTCAGGTAGAATTCTGGATGAAGTAAAGAGTGTCTAGCCTCCAGATCAGCTGGTAGCTTTTTGAAAGAGAGCTTAGAGTGTCGTTCACTGGAAGCAAAGACTCCAGAGGCAATTAATAAAGGTTCGTGAAATAGTAGAAGAGGAGAAGGGGTAGAAAAAAATGAAAAAGAAAAGATCGTTATTGAGTGTAGGTGGCTCCATTTTCATTCAAATGCTTCGTATCTGTCTTTCTTTATGGCCACATAGTATTCCACTGTGTATAGGTACCACAACTTCTTTAACTGTTCCTGTATGGATGGGCAGGTAGGTTGCTTCCAGGACTTGGCTATTATGAATTGTGCTGCTATAAACATGGTTATGCATGTGTCTTTTCAGTATGATGACTTTATTTCTTTTGGGAATATGCCCCAAAAGACTGACTATAGATGGGTGTCCCTCTTATAATATGCACAAAAATAATAACATAAAAGGCCCCGACATGAATGGCCAGGTAGAAAGAGAGGCAAAGGTCAGATAGGGAGGGAGTGAACCTCTGAAAAAGGGGTGGACCCACATGCTCACCAAGTCCTCACACCCCGTGGTTCTACTATGTTACAGAATTGGCAATTCATGTATATACAAAAAAATGTTGAATTTTACGTCATGTAAATTTTTTTTACCAAAATAGAATAAAAGGAAAGAGAGAAGAAAAAACTGGTACAAAGGCACAGTTAAAAATCAGGAAACCAATTCAGGTGCATGAGAAAAAAAATAAACGGAGTGTAGCACAGAGAAAGAAAGAAAAAAGGAAAAAAGAAAAAAAGGAAAAGGAAAAAAAAGGATAAAAATGAAACCAAGCTGGCCTCGCCAAAGTACAAATTGATCAACTAATAACACACTACGCATAAAGCTGTCAACAAACAAAAGTCAGTTACCTCCTTACGAGTTCGCAGGGAGCCAGGGCTGGGCTGTTCTGGAATTCCTCTGAAGGTCTGTGTGTTGTTCCCAGCCTGTCCTGTAGATGTCAGTCTAAGACTGCTTGTCGAGCTTGCTGGGCAAAGCTTTTCCAGGCGGTGCGATCTGCGCTCAGCACCCAAGTGTCTGACTTCTCTGGGTCTTCCTCCTTCCACAAGCTGTCCTGAAGACACGGCGTTGGCAAGGCACGCCTGCAGGCGAGGAGTAAAGGTAGAGAAGGTGCTTCTCGGCCCGCTTCTCGGGATTCCCAGCCCTCAGTGCCTGAGCTCCTTGTGTTGACCACCACGCCGGCCTCCTGCCCTTCTAGGGTGTGTGGGCGCGTGGCGCAGACAGGACTTCCCTCCTTCCACCTGTGTTCAACCACCACGGCCTGGTTTAACCAGCTCGCAGTGCTGTTCTCCTGCTGCGCGTGGGGGCATGGTTGGAAGCACACTGGATTGGAAGGAGATTCCTCGGTCCCCCAGCAGACCTGGCGATCACGCTGGTGATAAAAGGGGACAGAACCTCGGGCCTTTTGAGGGCTCGGGAAGCACTTTACCACGCTCAGAGCTACAGCCCAGCTTTCGAGGAGGTTTTTGTTTGGGTATCGCAGCCAGGCGTGTGCTACTGCCCTCTAGTGGATGGAGGCTGGGAGTGCCCATCATGTGTGCCAACGCTGATGTCTCAAAGGATCCACGCAGCAGCACCCGGTGCTCATGGTATAAGGTCGCTTATGGCTGTAATTCAGGGGCGGAGCACTTGCCCAGTAGGTGAGAGGCCCGGGTCCAATCCTTAGTGCCAAATTATTAAGGGGGTAGGCGGGAGAAAGAAAGAGAAAACGCTTTTCTGATGTCATTGAATTGTGTGTGTGTGTGTGTGTGTGTGTGTGTGTGTGTGTGTGTGGTAATGGACATGGAATCCAGGAGTCCTCTACCACGGAGCTACATTCCCAGACCTTCTTTTTTTAAATTTTATTTTTAAAGACGATCTGGCTACATTCCCCCGAGGCTAGGCCTGGACCTTACAATCCTCCTGCCTCAACCTCGAGGCAATTGTGTTGCCAAGTCCGGCATCCTTTGTTAAATACACTTTATTAAATAATTAACGTTTATGTCTTAATGATATTTTAAATGGTGTATATTTATATCATGCTGGTATCAAGTAATGTCAATACATCACCTTCACACCAGCTAAAGAAAAAAAACTTTAAGCTGTCAGAGACAGGCTTGCAAAAATTTTAAATATACATTTAAAAAAATAAACAGTTTTTGCTTTAGAGAAGTGATGACTTTCGGGCATCAAATAACGTGTTAAGTGAAAATTGTCTTAGGGTAGCGGGATGATAATTAAAATTTGAAGAAGAAACCAAGGGATGCGCCATTCTCCTCTATTAAAAAAGAGATTTTGTTATGGATTTTTATTCATTGCAGTAGATATAAAGGATGATGGCAGATAGATCACACCGGAAACGCTTGAAGCGTGACCTCACCAGCATTTGTTTGTTCTGGATTTTTGGCGCGGGGGACCTGACTGAAAACATCATGCACAGTAGGTAACCGTGTGTTCCACCAGGGAGCTACACTAGCCCTACAGCTGTTGCTTTAAATGGGCCCTGGGTAGGAGTGCAGACATACATAACTTGTCTCAGAAAGCCACACGGCCTTTTCTGTCTCCTATATTCCCAAAGTGTTTTAACCAGCACCTTTTTGAGAGCAAGGCAAAATGACAAACAGTAGTTTTTGCACTGACCAAAACGAAAAAAAAAAAAAAGGCATCACTAGATATAAAAGAATGAGTTTTCTGTGGAGAAAGAAATGATCGTGCAAATCCTTTACTGATTTCTAAATTGAATATTCATGAAATGTGTTTAACATACCTTTGTAATCCTCTTCCTTTGAGAAGGAAAATAAACACGGGGCTGGAAATAGCTGAAGATTTGTTTCCATTTTTCTCAGGGCCCAAAAAAAAAAAAATGTGTTTAAGAAATCTTAACACCAGATGGCAGTATTTCCGTTCTGTAGTTCCACACAGCATGGGCAAGTATCACACGCATGCATGTACACGCACACACACACACACACACACAGACACACACAGACACACACACACACACAGAGCTTCTCTTTAGGGGACAGAGTCATGAGAGGGGCCCTAAAAATCTATACTCACAGTAGGTACAGATAATTAAATGGAAACTCAAAATTGTAGATACGAAACTCATTTTCCCTGCCTAGTTGGCCTAAAAGAAAAAAGCTCACAATTATTAACCTTTTTCCTACTCATTACCCATGCACATTACCGACATGAATAAAATTAATCCTGTCAGTTAAGGAGTAAAGAGAAAAATGAAGGAAAAAGATCGAATGGTGTAATTACCAAAGGAGCACCTCACATCAGCTAATCATGATGTAATTCAAGTTCCATTTCACTTCTTATCTTTTGTTTGTTTGTTTGTTTGTTTGTTTGGGACGGGGTCTCATGCTGTAATCCACAAGTCCATATCTTTTCTATGTAGCCCATAATGGCCTCGAACTCATGGCAATCCTCCTGCCTTTACCTCTTAAGTGCTGGGATGACAGGCATATGCCATCATGCTCAGCTAATTTTTATATTATGCTGGAGAATTGAACCTAGGACCTTGACCATGCTAAGCCAGCACTTTAGCCGCTAAGCAGTGCCCTGAGCCCTGAAAAGTTTCTTTTTTGTTGAAACAAGAAATTACCTTTGCTGGAGCCTAATGTTACTTACAAGGAAGACTAACATATCTATATAAATGATGGCATGCAGTCATCTACATATGAATACCACACAAAAATCTACATATTTATCAAAGAATACACTGCAATTTTGTTTTCAGACATCTTGCATAATTCATAATTCATTGCAGAAATAATTGTGCAATCAGAGTTAGCCTGAAAAAAAATTTGTATCTGTAAAGCCAGATCGAGTTGTTTCACCCCACCTGTGTGAATTTTGTAGACATCAAAACCGAAAATCTCAGTGCTTCAGTGGCGTGTTCCGTAGAAACAGATGTAATTCACACACTTGATTCCCAGAACTTCAGAGAGCACCAAAGAGGAGGAGGATGGTGGGTGCCTCTAACTCCAGCTACTTGAGAGGCTGAGGCAGGAGTGGTATGAGTTTGAGGCTGGCCTGGACAATGTAGCAAGACCCTGCATCAAGATATAAAAAATTTAAATATTTTGAAAAAAAGAGAAAGTATGAAATTACCTAACCTAGAATATATTAAGTACAATGGTTTCTCGTTAAACCAGTAGCAATAATACACATTAGCTAACTTAGTTATTAATGCTTGTTCACCGGGATTCTCTTTAAAGCAGCAAAGATGATATATGAATTGCGCTGTAAAAAGGCTGGTTTTAAGGAAATTAGGATTTTATTTCGCTCCCGAGCCTTCTCCTGCTAAACCCTGGTGTCTTTTCCCTTTTTTCTTGCCAATTTCCTGCCCATTATCTCTTCCATCATAATTAAATTTTATATACTGTTACCAACCATCAAATAAAATGGAGCAGAGCTATGCTTTTAGCACATACAGGTTGGTGCTTCAAGGGTCTCATTTAGCCTCTAAAACAAACTTGTAAAATGTCATCTTCTTGTGTTTGTTTTACATTCCAAAACCTGGGGGGATTGGAGCAGAAAGTTTTGTGACTTAGGCCCTAGAGCCAGTTTCTCTGACCTTTCCACAAAAGCACGTGTAGCAAGTACCCACATTCCTAACGGTCCTGAGTATTCCTCTCATGGATGGGCACGAAGTTTGGAGAAAGTACCAGCAGGTGGGGCTCACCATGCCCCTGGAGATGCAAAGCCCCGCCCAGCTGTTCCCATCCCCAGCAGCCAGCCCCAAACGAAGCCCATCGGGGCCCACTGCCACTCTCTCTCCACTTGCCCTGAGCCTCTCCATCCTATCTAGCCTCTCGACTCTACTCAGGCTGCAGATCTTCACCTGCTCATTGTGCCCAGGACCAGACTCTCAACTTACTGTGGCACAGTTGGTCCCGCGTTCCTCAAAAGCTTTGAGTTTCCTGTTCATTTCAGGAGTCCGCTCTCACTCAGTCCAACTGTTAGGGTTTGAATCTGGAGTGTCCCCCAGCTGCCCATGCCAGGAAGGTGATTTGCTCAATGGTTTCCTGTGCTGTGACACGGTGGGGCCTGGTCAGAAGGGGAGATCACAAGGGTCTGTCCCACAGAAGTGGGTCACTGGGACAGGACCTGGAAGGTTATACATTGGCTCAGCCCTCCTTTCTGCCTGCTGCCTGTCCATCACGGGATGGACAGCTTTTCTACAACTAGGTGCTCTGTGACACCCTCCCACCACGGCTAGATGAGCACGAATAGAGTCATAGCTCCTGAAACTGAGCTAAACAAACATTTCTCCTCTCAAGTCGTGGTAGTCAGGTATCATGTTCCAGCAACAACAGCAAAAAAGCCATCAAAGTACCTACTAAATCCAGCAAATTAAGTTCATGACAGTTTATGGAGGCCCCATTAGGAAGAAAGGGGAGGGGCTCAAGAGGGGCCAAGAAGGACACCCCAGCAGTAACTTATTATTGAGATTTAGCACAATGTCTATTCACATTCAATGGCAACAGGAGTTTGATTTTCATTACTTCTCACACACACATTTTTTTTTCCACACACACATTTTTACAAGTGCATATCGGTTACGCAGACAGATGGGTTTCCTATCGGCAAATAGGTACGTGCACACAATATACTTTAAGCATTCCCCGGTCGCCCTCTTGCCCTTCCCGTCCTTCTAGTTTCACGTGACTTTGGAGGGCAGCGAGTGAGTCTACTGTCTTTTGATGACATTCATGGCCCCCATGACTCACCCTTCCATTAGCCAAGGGTACCAGACAACACAAAGAGTGTTGGCATAGCACAGAGTCCTCTTCCTGGTGACCAGACCATGCTAGACAATGGCAACAGCGTGCCTAGTTTCCACAAAAGAGTGACCATGATGACAGCACGTTGATATAAGAGATGGACACGACAGCAATCATCTAGAGAGGACCATCGTGACCACGCAGGCAAAGCAACGCTTCATGACCTCCTGTTTCTTTTCATGGTTCATCTCCTTGTCCCCTGGGCCAGCCGGCATGACCTCGTCTTATATTTAGTCTGCTACATGTCATCAGACCCTGGAGGAACACAGGAAACGTCACACGGCATCGTGAATATGCAGCATGCACTGTGGGAAGAAGCAAGTTTGAATGCAGGAACCAGGGGTTTGTTTTCTGCTCATATCTTGATACTCTTCCCCGTTGCTTTGAGTCCAAGAGCCACGGTTATAGGCAAAAAACAAAAAACAAAAAACAAAACAAAACAAAACAAAAAAACAGGTCATCTTCAAGTCCTAGAAAGAAAAGATGGGCTTCTGGGGAGGCAGTTAAAAACAAACAAACAAACAAACAAACAAACAAACAAACAAGAGTTCTTGTCTCTGTTGGCCTGTGAGACATTCTGGTTTGTTATCATACAACAAAAATGAAGGTAGTGTGGCGATGCCAGGCCAATCAGCTGCATGGTACCACAATGAAACAAGGGAGGCAACTAAGTTGGTAAAGTGAAAAGGTTTGTTCAGTTCACAGTTTTGGAGGTTAAAAGTCAAGTTGCCTGCAAGGTCTCAGCTTTGGTGTGGGTTGACAGTGATCCATCCAGGATGAGAGGCAGTGTCAGAGTGTGCAGTCAATATCCAGCCAGAAAGCAGGGAGGCAGAAATAGAGACACGGAGGCACAACCCCAATGGCAAATTCTTCTAACTAGGCCCCTCCTCTTAAAGATACACAGCACCTCCCAAAAGCAACAACTGGGAGACCGAGTCTTTAACATGGTGGGGTCTGGGGGACCATTTAAACAAGTTGATAAAATTGAAACCAGAGTAGAAACCTTCTAAGAATTTAAAGGCTCTATAGTCATGCACCCTTCACTAAGATCTGTAGATTAAATAGGATTTCTTTTCTTTTAGTGATCACTGACCTACAACTTTACAATAACCTGTCAATCTTTCAAGTAAACCTTCTCTGTCTTTTCTCATCTCAATACTGAAGCAGAATCTAGGCTTCTGGTCTAACAAGCTGGGAAGAATCTTCAAGCTGGTGGGAATTTGCTTTTAGTTTAATAATGCCTAGTCACAACTGTACCTGGGTCACAGCAAGAAACAAAGTCTCCAAGTAGGTGAATGTATGTATAAGATGTGGGGGAATACGATTTTGCAAACTTTCAAATGTTCGGACCATAAACTTCAGTGGATTCAAGTGAATTTTTGAGCAGGTTCAGGACAGAGTTGGGAGCAATCTGCCAAGTGGATGGCTCTCGCTTATTGGTCATTCGCTGAATATTCATTGCTCTTTAGAACACAGACTTGGGTTCAGTGCAATTAATCTGACTGACAATAATTGGAGCTAGTTGTGCAAGCCATTCCTGGAAGTTTTACAGGTAGTGAGTCAATGAATCTGATCTGTTACATGATTTTTTTTTTAATCTTGTGAGGCTGTGGAATAGCTCTTTTAGGAGACAGCTTCATTCTTCGTTCAATAAACATCATCATAGAAAGAGGGGATCTGTTCACTCCTTGCATTTGGCATGCTTGCTCTGAAGGGACGTGTTGACAGTAATTTCACAGCAAGACTGGAGACTCAAATGGTCAGACGAAGGACACATCTTACCCCCACCTTCTCAATGCTCCTTTCTGTCTTGTCATCATAATGCATTTGGATCATCATGTTCAATAAGAAAACGTCACACAGGAATAATGACACATAAGCAGTACGATTGATTTTAAGTTTTTGCTGACTTTGGAATCAGACTGCCTTTGGCGGTCGTGTGTGTGTGTGTGTGTGTGTGTGTGTGTGTGTGTGTGTGTACGTGAGGATCAAGCCCAAGGCCTTCACAGTGAGCTACATTCCCAGCCCATTTCTATTTTTGATTTTTGAGATAAGGTCTCGGTAAGTCACTCAGTTGCCCAGAAACTTGTGATCCTCCCGAAACAACTTCCCAGAGTGCTGGGCTGATGGGCTTGGAACCCCTCTCAATTCTTACTTCGTCTTCTTTGGTGTAAAACACCAGAGCAGAGAGTGGAAACCTGCTTCCTTGAGGTGTAGTGTAGAGAATGACTGTGGGAGACAGAAGACATGCGACGTGTGGGTTTCATGGGACAGGCACAGCTTTTGTCAGGGGAAGGGGGAGAGACCAAGGTGGGTTTGGGGCAGCTACCTTGATCTAGATGGGTGTGCATGTGTGTGCAGCGTGAGCCTCCTGGCACAAGGCTCAGTTTTATCTTCTATGAAAACCCTCGGCGCTGCTGGACCCTTGGTTGGCACTCTTTCTCACGTTGTCTTTGCCACACGTGTCTGTGCTGTGCATCGAACCCACAGAACCTGCCACTACGTGGAAGGCTCTGCAAAAACATGCCACAGACCCTCCAAACCCAAAACATGCAATGGACAGTCCCGTGTCTTCCGACTTGCTCCTGTCCCAAGGCGTTGTAGGTCCGGGGGGCCACTTCCATCCATTCAAAGGCCTGATTGCAGGACATCCACACGCACTGCCCCTCATCCTAAATACACTCAACTTCCGCCAGTTGCTCCTGAATTCTGTTCTGCAGAGGTCTGGCTTGGACCATCTGTGCCGCACCCGGGAAATACTGCTAGCTTTTCTCTGCAGTGTCACCTGTGCTCCTCACTCAGAGCTGCACAAGCCATCTGTCCGTCACAACCACGTTTTGCCCGCAGACTCTCAGTGGCTTCCCGTGGTCATGAAGAGGGAGTCTCAGCTACTGCCCATGGCCTCCAGTCTCATCCAGGCTCACTCTGCCGCTCCATCAGCCTCCACACTACCTGCCGAGTGGCAGTGGAGGACGGGCATAGGCTTGATCTTTAAGGTCTATTGCTAACTTTAATTGACAGAGAGCATAGATTTTTTTTTTAAAAAAGCACGAGCAATTTTTCTCAGATTAACATTTTCATTTTACTATTTCATTCTGCTATGACCTTTTAAGATGATTATCCCTTCAAATACTGCAGGGATGGTTGAGTCACCGTTTGAAGAGGGAGATGGGGAGCTTAGGACACAGCTCAGAAGCACACGGTGTGCTTTGCATGTGTGAGGTCCTGGGCTCAGAACTCAGCAGCAGTGGAGGAAGGAGGGGGTGGGAGAAAGTCAGGAAGAAGAAGGGATGGCATGAAGGATATTAGGAAGAAAAGACGTTAGGAACAAATGAACACATGGATCTAATCCTGACAAAGAACATACCTGAAGGAGTCATTCATGGCCCTCAACATCGAAGTCAAATCAATGCCAAGTGAAAGCTTAATTCTGAAAAAGCTGTCATCCTGCATCTCAATCCAAGCAGTTTGTGGAAGAGAGCAATCTATCTCCTGAAGTGAGCACTGTCCGCCTTATGTAATTTTACGGGCTTTACTGTGTGCTTTGTGGTTCATTTGGTGTTTAGGTTTCATTGTAGTTTATATACGATTGAAGCATATGGCCAACACTTCAAGTAGATACCTAGTTATATGTTGATACACACCTAAGGATACCTAAGGCTCTCAGATAACTTTCACAACAAGGTCAGCTATGACTGTCATGTACCGATAAAAGGAAAGTGTTGATCAGTGAGGAAACTGGGCAGACATTATCACCTCGTCTCGGTTACTTCTTCGTCACTGTGACTCAACACATGACACTCACAATTTGGGGGACGAAAAGTCTGACTCACAGTGTCAGAAGTTCACTGTCCACTCATGGCAGAAGTAGGGGTGGAAGCAGCTCCTCGCAGCCTTGCAAACAGGAGGCCAGCTCAAATTCCCGAAGAAAGGAAGAAAGTCCCGTTCCAGTGACCTGCCCTTCTGAGTCCAGCATCAGTGGCCAGCCCCTTCCAGGATTAAGCCCCACCGCATGCCTGAAACCCAATGCACACACCGGCAACCTATCATCCACCACACACTTGTCTTGTACTCCACACCTATAATCCACCCCTCCAGACCAGACCCCAGTGTCCTAACAGCACATATTTCCAGAAAGAACCCATAATATCAAAACACACGAGAACTTTGGGGGACATTCCCAATCCAAACTCCAATATGCCTAGTCGAAGAAAATGGACCTGGAGCAAAGGAATTAAATCACAAAGTGGCAGCTAACCTAGCTTTTCTGCAAGTGGGGAAAGAAGTCAGTGGAAACTTGGTGGCCAAGATCAAGTTTGCACACTAGTCGGTCATGGGGTTTTGTGCAAAGGCCCACAGCCTCATAGTTCAGAGAGGGGCTCAACAAACACTATTTGTTTCCACAATAAAACAATATAATACTGGATTGAGGTTCCATGAGGAACCTCATTCTAACTTCATATCTTTTCCTCAAGCACGAGAAATCCAGAGACAAGGACCACACAAGAACTTGTCCAAATTCAAATTCGTCGCCAGATGGGCTCTTTCTGACTTGACATGACATGTATCAGTGATACATGCTTACTTATGCAGATATAGGTACACACATGTAAACAAAAGATTCTTTTGACTGGAGGGAACGTAAGAGGAAACCATCTGCCTCAGAAGCTGGGGTTGGAAAGGGAAGTGCGGTTCCAACCACAGACAGAAAAACCACACCCAGACCGCAGAGATGCCAATCTATTTCATGGCGGTGCCGCCACCACCATGACCTGGGAGATGCATATCACACAGTCAAATACGACAAGCTCAACTTCCAGGACTGGTTCACTAGTTCACTAGGTTTCTTTCCTTCTCGTTTTCTCTCTCTCTCTCTCTCTCTCTCTCTCTCTCTCTCTCTCTCTCTCTCTCTCTCTCTGTCTCTCTCTCTCTCTCTCTCTCATTTCTTTCTTTCTAAGGCAAGGTCTCACTCTGTACCCCAGGCTGGTACTGAACTCAATATGGAGCCCACGCTAGCCTCAGATTTGGCAGTCCTCCTGCTTTGCATTCCAGGGGGCTGGGATTACAAGCTAGGCAAGTGCTTTAACTTCCGTGCCATTCCTCCAGTCCCTGGTTCACTAGATTTCATGTGTGAAATTCAAAAGTCTTTTTAAAAAATCTTTTTCCTCATATGATTGATATGTATAAATGCAGCACATAATGTTTACATTGGTCTTGAGTATTATATCGTGGTAAACTTACAAATCCTTCCTGTCTGCCTTTTTGACCCTCCCAGTGCCTCCCCCTACCCTCCAGTTCCCATTATTTGCCCCAATTAGTTCTATGAAACAAGTGTGATCTGGGTTTCTCGCATTAGAGAAACCCTTTGATATGTAACCTTCTGCTTCTGACTCACTTCAATGAGCACGATGGTCTCAAGTTGCCTCCATTTACCTACAGAAGCCTCAAACCTATCTGTCTTTCTAAATGAGTAGTATTCCTTTACGGATAAATACAATTTATGTATCCATTGGCCTGTTGATGGGTATCTTGGTGTCCTCCCAAAAAAGTTAAACTTCCGAAGTGTTATTTCCCCAAAGCAACTGCTGACTGAGTTTACCCTTCCACCCCTCTCCACTGGGTAGGTAGTGGAGGCACCAGACGTTAAGTGCCATTATTTAGGGTAATGTGATAATCTCTGCTTCAAGTTTCTTGAAACTAGGCAGAGGGGAAGGGGAAGTCTTATGTTGCACTTAGTTTCTATGTGGCATAATGTAAATAATACCATTTTTTATTTCATAAAATCCTCTTGAGGGATTTTCAATGAACATGAAAATGACGCTCCGAAGGCAGGGAAAGTGGTGGGAAGGCAGGATTTTCTCACTTTGGGTCTTTTACCCAATCTTCTAGCTTCCTTGGGAAGATGTAATTTATCTCCTGATATAGCCAGCTCAATTGGAAACCACCCGGTGAAACAGCTTTCAATTTTCTTGAGCTTAAGTGGTGAAAAAATGAATTTAAACAAGTTTAAATGGATGCAGGTTTTCTCTAGTGTGGCCGTCAATTGCAAGTGTTTTACTCATGGAGACAATAGCGGACTCACTCGTAGAACTAATGTGCCTTATTAACTGTGATGTCTGCGGCTAGCAAGTTTGAGGTTTGAGGATGTTCTCATGTTTCTAGCCTGCAGCCCATGGGAGCCAGGTCAGTAGGCATTTACAGCCCCAGCTACCCCACGTGAGTCCACCCTTCTCACGTAGACGTCTCATTTCTCCTTTTCTGTGGTTCTTGTAGAATCATCCGGTAACTTTAATTATGCTTCCTAGGTTGTTCTGCCCACGCACTGATATTAAAGATCAACACTCCACAGCTCATTAAAAGGTTAGCATTTTTCTGGGAAATGAGAAACTAAGGATCTCTTTCCAAAAGTAGCAGAGGTTATTAAATTTTAGAATTTTATTAAATTCCACTGACTGCCTCCTCCACAGAAGTAACACTTTTAGGAAAGTTCTTTAATAAAAGGGGCATAAAAGAACACCTAATTATCTGAAAATATGACCCAACCTCCGCAGAGAATTCTGATTTTTTTGTTACTGTTAAAGTAAGTGTATGTTACAAAGTTACTTGCTGAGGGGGTACTAGGCAACCTGGAAGACATCGCCCTGAGACACTCCTACTGATTATCAGCAGATGCTCATAGCACAGCAGACATAGGTTCATCCAAACTTGTTTCTCTATAGCATGTGTTCATCAAATATTCACACACACTCCCTGCAGACACACGTGCAAAGTATGTACACAAACAATAAGCCAGATACTGTGTCGTATCTGGTAATCTCAGGACCCTGGCAGGCTGAAGAAGGAAAACCAAAGTTAAAGTCCAGATTGGGTCATTTAACAACTTAGCATCACCCTATCTCAGAATAAAAAGGGACAAGAGGTATATAGCTCAGTGTGAAGGCCTAGGGCTCAATCCCCAGCGCTGGAAACGAGAAACAAAGCAAAACAAAACAACAGCACAACAAAGACAGCATTTCTCCCAACTGCAAGAAAGAACATTGTGGTATACGTAGACAATGGAATATCATTCTTCCATAAAGACAGGTAGATTTGAGGTTTTTGTAGGTGAATGGATGAAACTTGAGACCATAGCGCTCAGTGAAGTGAATGAAATGCAGGACGTTAGATATCAGTATCACTTGGCTTGTCTAATACGAGAAGCCCAGAATACAGGCATTCTATCGAGGCAAGTAAGTGTGATAGTGGGAGTTAGAGGGGATGGGGAGGGTGAGGGAATGGGAAGGGGAAGGAATTACAGAGTTGACACGATATGCACGCACACAAAATACTCAAGCTCAATGTACCTGGTGTGTATTGCATATGTATAAAAACGGGAAAAACTACTTTGTGTTTCTTTCCGACATCAACTTGCACAGATTCTGGCTGCTTCTCTGTTATGACAGGCAGATTCTATTGTCTGCTGGTCTGGTCCAGCACGGGGACTTAAGGAAGACATTGCGTCTTGGAGCTAGGCCCGGTGGTTCAGACCCATCACCTGAGCACTCCGGGAAGCTGAGCTAGAAGGATGGCACACTCAAGCCCACCTTGTTTATGGTAGGTAGGTAATGGCTTCCACAGAGGCTCACGTTCTAATCCCTGGAACACTAAAACCTGGACATTCCTTCCTTTTCGTTTCATTGCAAACGGTTAGTGCTTTGTGATTTAATCTTAGGAATGTCTGAAAAGCTCACAACTCAAAACTCTTCACTCTACAGCTCTGCAACGTGTAATCTGGCATCTTCTGTTTTCAAGCACAGTCACCCCGTGGAATCCTCCGAGGTTCACTTTCAATATAACTGGCAGGCACCCAAGCCTGAGGATGCTTGAGTCTTTTACATAAAATCGAATGGCATTTGCATACCACCTACGCACACGCTCCCTCTTACTGTAGTTAATATCTCAGTGACTGGCAGTACTTACTGAGTGCAGCTAACACTCTGTGTAAATAGTTTCTGGATTGCTTCAGGAGTAACAGCAAGAGGGGAAAGGCCCTGAGGATTCAGCACATACTGACTTTTTTCTCCTAAATATGAAGAAGCCAAGGATCCAGCGTCAGCTGAGAAAAAGGAAACAGGATCTCACAGACACCATGAAGTTAAGGATGTTGAGAGGAGATTATTGCAGACTATTCAAGTGGGCTCCAACTAATCACATGGTTCTCAGAAAGGAGATGTCTTCATTACGTGACTCTGTACATGGCACCCACAGTTTAAGGGAGCCCATAATCCACCCCTCCAGACCAGGCTGCAATCTCACAACAGCACGTGGCTCCACAGATAATTCGTGGCATTCAAATGCATCAGGCTTTGGGGACACATTCCAGATGTGAACCACAACAGGACAGCTTTCTCAGCCGGGGCCGTGGAATGTGGTACAGAGCACAGAACTGAGGCATGCAAAGAACACCATCCACCATTGCTTTGTTTATTTTACTTGGGTTGAACCAAGTGTTGATCTCAGGGCTTTCACACTTAGCTTCTTTCCTGGCCATTTATTTGTTTGCTTATTATTATTTATTTGTATTTGAAGACAAGCTCTCACTAAATTGCCAAGTGGCCCGAGCTGGGGCGGGACTTGCAATCCTCCTGAGTCAGCATTCTAGAGCGCTGGAATTCTGTGTGCCACCAGGCCTGGCCCTCCTGCTGACACTAAAGATGAACTTACGAGCCAGGAGGGCACATGGGACCTGCTACAAGCTGAGACGGGCCAAGCGTGACGCCAGCCAGGATGAAAATAAGGATGTCAAGAGGAAGTGCACTCTGCCACTGCCTTGGGACCCCGGGAGGAAATGGTCCCCCCAGAGCCTCTGCCCAGCACGCCCCCCAGCCAGTGTGTTGATTTTACTGAAATCCACGTGAAACTTCTAACCTGCTTGTGAGAGACAGTATGTGTCACACAGTAATGGCATATTGCCTTGAACTGTTGTGCTGGTGCCCAACGTTACTGGATGCATGGGCCTCTCCTGTAGGACACTCAATGTGGATTACAACAGCCCTCACCAGGCTGCCCAGACTGAGCGGGACTGAACTGCTCCTACTGCCTCAGCCTCCCAGAGCGCTGGGATCACAAGGTTGTATCACCAAGCCCGGCTGTGTCGTCTGTTGTTACAGAGGTCTGCTTCGTACGAAGATGATCCATTTATATTCAATAAGTGAGTCTGGATTCTTTAGGAGAGAACACAGCATTTTGAACCAGATGGCAGAGTTTCCAGACTTGGCATGAGGATAGGGGAATTCCTATACGGCCATCCAGAGTGTCCACGATTGTGGGAAAAGCCAAAAAAGCTTATTTTCTCTTTTGTGTATGACGGTCAAGAAGCCTCAGACCTATACAAGCTCTTCAAACTGGAGCCACGAGCCACCACGTGATACGCTGATTTCTGCTCTCAGTGTGGATGGATGAGGTCCTAGAGATATGCTAGGTAGTTTTTTTTTTTTCCTTGAAATACAGATGATTGAATCTAAGATGCCCCTATAAGCCACATTCCCAGGCCTTTTAAATTTTTAAATTTAATTTTATTTTTTAGGACAGAATCTCACTTCTTTGTCTACGCTGGCCTCAAACTTGCAGCACACCGCACGTTGCCTCTGTAGTTTTATCTTCCCCTTCTCAGCTGTCCTTACTGCAAAGGGACCAGCACTGTGACGTCTCACCTTTTGAGGATGAGTTTAAAAGCCCTGAGGTCCTAGATTTCTGTACGTGGCTAGTTCGGTGGTGTGTGCGCCATTCACCACTGCGCTTCCACTGCACAAACATTAGAAGTCCGTTCCTAAATGTTCTGAGTTCATGGGAGGTTGCAAAGAGCATATGGGATTTGGCATGAGGATGGGGTAGTTTCTACATGGCCACCCAGAGTTCCCACAACTGGGAGAAAAGTCCAAAAAAGCTTATTTTCTCTTTCATGCACGATGGTCAAGGACCCTCAGATCTATGCAGGCTCCTCATACTAGAGCCACAGGCCAGCACATGCTATCTTTGTTCCCTCCTTCAGCCACCTGGAACACATGTGTGCCACTGACACGCTTCTTGCATGTAATGTGCGTGGCTGGCACGCTCCATTTTTCCTATGCTTTCAGGGATATTTTTGAATCACACACACCGTCACTGTGGTATGTTTCCTACTCACATCCTCAGAACAATTATTCCAGTCCATTTATTTTTTTTCCCTGCCGCATCTTTGCACTTTTGAAAGGGGTCTCCTTCCGTTTCTTCTGTCACTTCCGGTGACCCAGATCCTCCTCCCAAGTGGAAAGTGGTCCTGTGTTGTGCCGTGTTTCTATTTTAAAAATACGTATCTTGTTTATGGAATTGCATTCGTCAGAGAGCGCCTGGGCACAAACATTGCAAAATCAGGAGTCATCTTTCCATTGAGTTAAGATAATTTCTCTTCGTTTCCTGATGACCCAGTCTCCCCTATAGAAAAAAGGTTGTTTTAACGGGTCCCTGTTAGTCTCATTTAAAATACATCAACAATAACGATATGCAAAAGTCAATAGCCTTTATTTCCTCGGCAGACTGAATTTCTGAATGCACCTGACAGATGAAAAATTGCCATTGGACTTTCAAGGAGAATCAGTTCCTTTGATGACTGTGGCTGATTGTCAGCACCGGAGCCATGCATTTTTCTACTACAGTAGAGGAAATAATTTAATTAGTCCGTTATTGTAAGTGTTCTGCTTTTCATACATTAACTTGTGGCCTGAGGCTGATAGAAAAGAAATTAACACTGACTCTTTTTCACTGTGGAATGAATTGGGCTTTCCAGGGCAGGAAAATTAATTAGAAATGCTCTCGGTTGAAGATTGCCAGATTTTTTAAGTGATAAATGATGTAATTATTAGATGTCAAGTCTACAAATAGTCACGCGTTGACATGTCAGCTTACTGCTTTCAACACTCGCCACTGCGGATAACGTATTCATCACATTTAATTGCTCAGTGAAGGGGTCCTAGGTTCAGGCGGTCAATTCCTAAAGACAATGAATGCTAATGCGCTAAATTCACGATGACAGCCTCGTGTCTGACTGTGCATGAAGACCAAGGCATACAACCAAAGATCCAGAGCAAAGTAGGCTTAGGCAATGGAAGCAGGAACAAACTTTTATACCACGACAAGTTTTGTCTCTCTCTGTCTCTGTCTCTCTCTCTCTCTCTCTCACATCTGTTTACCCTCTCTTTTCTGCTTATGTTGGAATCCGTACATGAGTGCTCAGGGCCTTCACCTGGAGCTCTGCGGGCTCGGGAGGTTTGGACTTCTTAGAAGTCCTCTTACTCCCTCCCTGACCCCCTCTAGTCTTAAATGGTGTGCAAACAACTGTAAATGCCAGAAAGATCCAGGGCCCCTCCTCCATGACCACAAATGTAGGAACTGTGGCTGATAGAGTTCATAATCCTTCATTTTGAAAATATATGAATGCTTTCAAGTAAAGCTGCATGTTGTTGACCCCATCCACCAGGGTCAGTGGCATGGCTCCGGCTCCCAGCCATCTCAAGGTGCTCCTGTGAAAGAAGTGTCTTGTAAATGTGATCAAAAGCCACAATGGGAGCACAGGTTGAAGCAAACCATCTGAAGACGGAGGAAGAACAGCAGGCAGGCCCTAGGGCCTGGATGAAGAGAGGAAACACACCGCGTCTTACAGCTTCCAGAAAAACCAGCTCTGCCAACACCCTGGGTTTGGCTCACTGGCACTTTTTTCAGATATCTGACTCCCAGGACTGCAAAGTAATCTATCGTGTTTCTTTTAAGGTACTCAGTGTGTCCTAATTTGTTACCACAGTCATGAAAAACCAAGTGCATCACCAAATGCACTTGAAATGTTCCTTGTAAAGGAGTGACATCCATAAAGGAGTGATATTCAGTCTACGAGCTCTGCGTCAATCGTCATGTACATTCTGCCTTTCACACTCATGGCTGGGTAAGGCTGTGTGTGCACAGGGTCCATCTATCACAGGTAGAAAATATTTGGAAAAAAAAAGGAGCATTGTACTAAATAAACTGTGTTTGTCAACTTTTCATTGCTGTAAAACACACAAGAGAGAGAAAACTGGAACAAGAAAAGATTTGGGCTCACCGTTTTGGTCTGCGGTTGGCTGGCTCTGCTGCTTCTAGGCCGGTGGCAAGGCACAAGCATTGTGGCAGGCAGGTAGGACAAAGGCCAGCTGATTTTCTCACAGCATCCGGGAAGCAGGGACACCAAGAGAGCTAGAGAGCAATGGGCTGGAGACCAGATATAACACACCTGCTAACTATCCCTTCACGTAGGCCCCTCCTCTTACATATCCTTCACCTCCCAGTAATGCCATCAAATTATGAGTCGTCAGAGTCCTCATCATCCAACCATTCTGTCTTAGTTACTTTTTCACTGCTGTGACTCAACACTTCATAGCCATACATTTAAGGGAGGAAAAGGTTTATTTTCGCTCACAGTTTCAGAAGGTCACAGTCCACTCAGGGGCGGCCAGCAACAGTGGAGGTACATGGCGGAGGCAGAGGTAGAAGCAGCTTTTCGACACCACAAACAGGAAGCCGAGTCAAGGCAAGTTGACTGTAGTCTGCAAGGAAGGCAGAACAGCTTGTATATGCTGCCAGGTCTCATCCCAGCGATCAGCCCGCCTGGATGTAGGAGGGGAAGGTATGGTAAGCCCCCACTGGATGCCTGTAAGCTAATTTACATGTCTGTAATGTAGGACAGGAAGGTATGGTAAGCCCCCACTGGATGCCTGTAAGCTAATTTACATGTCTGTAATCCACACCCCCCCCCCCCCCCCCCCCCCCAGAATAGGTCCCAATCTCCCAACAGCACATGGTTCCATAGATAATCTATAACATTCAAATACATGAGTCTTTGGGGGACATTCCAGATCCAAAGCACAATACATTTATAAGGAGCCCTTTTACTAGTATCCATGCCTTCAACATAACAGGCTTCTTGGGGACAGTTTTGGATCCCAACCATAACACACGCGCAAACTTTTTCTCTTGTCATTATTTCCGAAAGAATACACTAGATAAACTACGTTATATTATATTCGCTACTAGAAGTTAGGTAGAGATGGTTTGAAGCATATGGGACGATGTGCGTAAGTTTTGTGCAAATTCTGCGTCATTGCCTAAGAAGCGACGTGGGCACTGCTGGATTCTGTACCCAGGGGGAATCCCGGAACGGATCTTTTGTGAATACCAAGGCTTGAGAGCAAATTCAGATGTTCCTAACACTGGTCAGATGACGCATCGACTACTATGTGCTCAGTAAGTGCGGTCACTCATGCTGGATGACTGGACGTTTCGGTCTTATGTCTGAATGCTGGAAACTGAAGCAATACAACCATGTTGCCATGGAATTCCTCCTCTAGGAAGCCTCACTCTGTGTCTGAGGATGACACTTATCCACTTACCCAAGAGTTAGTCTGCTTTCCACAATGTCTACTTACATACATGTAATCGTGTCTAAAAGTTATTTCCCCAACACCTATTCCAGGGCTTGGCCAAACAGCTGGTTCCCATAACCTAACCAAGCGGACAGTTTAGAATGATCACAACACGGGTCAGATCAATCACGAGGAGAAACAGACCGAAATAGGAGATTTTAGCACATGATGGTGTGTTAAAGGAAATCACACAAGGGAAAGCACGCATCCTCTCTCAGCTAGTCGTAATAGGATCCTCTCTGGCTGATTAATAAATAGTTTCTGAATACCTAAGAGAGGTAAGGCAATGTCCTGGGTAGTGCAGACACAGCAGTGCACAAAAAAAGAAAAGATTCCTTGCCTCACATACTTAGCAGTACACACGAAGAAGGGCTGGCAGACGATAATGTAGACACCAAATCTGTGTGCAAATAAAGCTTTATGAGAACACAGCCACACTCAGTTGTTTAGGTATTGACTACGGCTGCTTTTGTGGTACCAGGGCAGAGTTGAGTCCAGTGACAGAGCTTGTGTATACACAGCAAAGCCTACAGTCTCGACTCTCTCGCTTTTACAGGTGAAGTGTGTTCTTCTCGCTCCCTTCCCCATAAGCCTTTGCAAAACAAGGCAGTGAAGTTAGATGACACGTTATTCTCTTGTTCCACTGACAAATGCCAAAGCCGTATGGATGGCTTCTTCAGGAATAAGAAAGGAGAACAAGAATAAGAAAGTTATGAAAGCAGAAATAAAGTCTGAGTTGCACACCGAAAGACCAAAACTGCAACGAGAAAAACTTCAATGAAGTTCAAGACAAAACAAGAGATACGCTAAGAATTTGGAGAAACAGAACAAGGAAATAAAAAGTCTGTGAGAAGCACATAGGGTAGGGGAACTTATTGGCTGTAAAAAGATTGATTTTCGTTAGGCAGCCACCAGAATAATTGAAAAATCCAATTATAACAACTTCTATTAAATATCTCTAATGTCTCATGCATCTTGGTGAACACTTTACATTCATTATCAGATATAACACAAAAAGCTTTTAGAACACAAACCTAATTTGTTCCTGTTTTCAAATGAAAAATGTAAAGTTGATGAGGAGGCTGTAAATTACCCTTGGTTAGCTACAAAGGAACAAACAGGAATTAAATTCTGATTTGATTAAATTTAGCACCTGAAATTTCATATGTTTAAATCCAAGAAAGAAAAAATGAAACACTGACTGAGGGAGAAAAATGACCCAACTTTGTAGATCAAAATGATTCACTCTCATTGCGTTTCAAACAAGGCAGCGAAACGTGGTTCGGATGTACAAATATTTTGTCATTTTTTATGTGAAACAAAGAAGGAATCCACACGCTCGAGGCTGATTACAAGGATCCTACAGCCCACTAGTGTGGTGTGGCCGCAGCAGCTGATGCTGTCTCAAGCTGCAGGAATGGAAATGCAGGCACCAGTTGAAAGAAACGCAGTACTATTCCACCACACAGAAGCCACATTTGGAAGAAGATCCTTCAAACAGTAGGCTCCCAGCTGAACACAGATTCACATGTGCTGGGACAGAATGTGGAGGCAGATGCTGATCCTCACCTCAACAAAGCAAAGACACAGAGCAACCTCAGGTGACACTCAGATGGCTTCCTATGCAGGTGTAATGTCCGTAAAGCAGTGGCTTCAACTCACGTTTCTCTGTATTTGGGGTTCCTGTGCTGTAAGTCTTGTGCGGAACTCAGCCAGTCCACACACAGAGCTTGGCTTTCTGTGTACGACCTTGGCTTCCAGTTAGCTATTTCCTCATTCTTCTCCTCACTTCTCCAGCGTCCACATGAGAACTCGGCAGACCCAAGCAGTTGGGCAACTGATGATGCCAATCGACCCCCAGTGGGGACCTGTCTCCCTTAACCCAACGCCCGCCTTCTTGTTCTCCCAAGCTACCTGGAACTCTGCCTACTCTTCAGTCTACACACACTGGCTAGACAGCCCAATCCTTGAGCCTCATATGGGCTAATCTATGCACATGACACAAAATCTCTGTTCACCCCATAATCAGCCCTTTGCCCCTTTTTCTATCCTCCTCCCTTTCTTAAGTCTCTTTGCCCTTTCTCTTAACTCCTTTTTTCTTATTCCCTTAATGTCTACCTCCTTCTCCTTTCTGCCTTATACCTGAATCTCTTACCCAGGCATAAGGGTCATGAGGGGATATGATTTAACTTCAAATTTTCTGGCAGCTGGTCATTTTTTTTTTTTTTTTTTAAATACTGGCTCCTCTCTTGGCCTAACAGCCTAACACTATCCCGACTCGGCAAAATCCAGCTTTTCTATATTGTTTCATAAACAAAGTTAAAATAAGGACAGTAAGATCTAAGTTAAAATAACAGAGGAAATCCTGTTTCACTGTGATTGTTGTATTTTACTACTATTCTGTGGCTCGTAATGTAACTACTTCAGCTCATTCATTACTGTCATTTGGAAACCTCTGGTCTATTTCAATGATGACTGTCATTTGGGAATTGTTAGTTTACAAAATTGGCAGAAAAGAATGATTACAGTCTAAAGATAGCTCTCCAAAGCCACTTTAAATGGTCTCTCCGAGGATTTTCAGATACAACAGCCAGAGGGAAACTACTACCCAGCCAAAAGGAGCTGTTAAGGAAAGTGGAGTCACCAGGAGGAACAGATATGTAGGAGAGGGCTTCATAATTTGCACTGCTCTTGAATTAGTAACAGAGAACAATCAAGTGGACTACATTGTAAGTTTTGTTCAGAATGTGCTAGAGTAACGACTATTTTATGAGTACTCATTAATGTTAATTATTATTCATTATTAATACTCTGCTATCAAATTAAACAGATAATTTATGTGTGTGCTTTATTCTCTTGTATGTATTTCTTTTCCTGGTCTCATTATATACTCAGTTGCTTCATGACTATTTAATAATTTAACACATCTTGGAAACAAAAAATATCACTACATAAATGCCAGATGGTAATGTTGACATGGGATCACATCCTCTTATGTGCTTGCCTTGCTTATCAAATTTTGATTAGTGGTAAATATCTGATACTTTTCCTAAGATCTACTTCAGAGTTCCAAGCACTTTCCTGTGATCATCTAATTCCCGTTATTTTAACTTTGATATGAAGAGCCAACACTGGATAGGCTTTGATTTCAAAGATTTTGCTTATTTTAATACATGAATCGGACAGTAAATGCTGGAACGCGTTGCAGATATGTGATGTAATCAACTGCGTCACACCCAGGAACTCTGACTCTAGGATGATCATGAACTCGTTCGTAAGCCGTTTTCAAATACAGGGGATTGTGCATGTATCAGTTACTTTTACACCAGGAGGACAAAGTATCTGACAACTCAACTTAAAAGAGGAATATTTAATTTTGGCTTATGGTTTCAGCAGGGTTCAGTCCATGGCAGACTGACTCCAATGGCCAAAACCATACGGCAGAACAACATGGAGGAGGAAATCTGTTCACCACGAGGCTACCAGGAAGCAGAAAGAGAAGGGGGGGAGCCAGGGATGAGAACAAACCCTTCCAGGTCAGGCCCGAGTGACCCACCTCCCACCCAGCCCTACGTTCTAACAGCACATTCAGTTACGGAACGAATGTATGAATCCACTGACGAGTACAGCGATCCAATAGCCTTCCAACTGCGCGAGACTTTTGTGAGTCATTTTAGATCTAAACCACAAAGGGGACAAAACACCACATATGTGCGTATCACAGTTTACAGAGTTTTCTTCTTCTCCCTTCAAAACGTCCCATGAAATAGCTATTTCAAATTCCCTTCTAGAAAAGAAAATTGCACCCTGGACATTTGGTGAGTTTTCCAAAGTATAACGCCTTCTGGATTGCATATCCTGAGGCTGGGATTGAGGAGAGCACGTGCTTTGGTATTCAGGACTTGGGTTCCACCCTCCGCACCACCTCCGTGATGGGACTCTCTGCTCTCTCTCCATCAGGCTGACGCTGTTACTGAATAAGAAGGTTGGGAGGCCTGAGCCCACCCAAATGACTTCTTCCCTTCCTTCTCCAAGATAAACGCAAAGGATGACAGGGAAGTGGATTGTGAAACTGCGTGACTTTCACCTGGAACCTTAACTTTCCTCAACCTCCCTGTTAGCAGAGGACTTTCTGATCATTTGTACACTGTGGAAACGAGACTGGTGCCTGACACGGTTCCCTCACCTTGTCGGAAGGCGACACAAGTGACTACACTGAACAGATCATTTGAATGAGTCTATGTTGTAGCTTCCCTAAACTTCCATTTTCGGGAAGTGCTAATGTAAGTAAACACAATGACTCCGGCAACTTCAGAAAACACAGGCCTCCTGTTTACAGTAGAGGATACTTACTGCATGGATGCAGGACAGCAGCAGTTTTAAGATGGTGCCTGCCTGAACAAAGGAGAAGTGAATGATTTACTTGTCAGACCTATATATATTCACATGGGGAAGGAACTCTGGGGCAAGTATACTTCTGAACATTCCAGTAGGGCTCATTTTTCAAGAAGGAAAGATGGCACGTAGGAACATCGCCAACTACATCCAATGTATGTTGTAAACTGGGGGAAGGATCCCCTAATATGTCGGCCTGAAGCCTGTGTTTGCTATTTGCTAATGTCAGTGATTTCTGATAGTCCTATTTCTTTCTTTCTTCCTTGCTTTCTTTTTTTCTTTTTGAGAGAAGCTCTCTTGCTGTAGTCCAGACTAGTCCTGAACTCATTATGCAGCCGAGGCTGGAATCAAACAAACAGCAATCCTCTCTTAACATCCTAAGTACTAGAATTACAGGTATGTGCCACCACGGCCAGCTTATGTGATACTCAGGAATCCAACCCAGGGCCTCATGCTTGCTAGGCAAGTGCTCTAACCACTTTGTTATTCCTCCAACCCTGACTGCCCCACTTTACAATCTTAGCTGAATAATGCTAATTTTTTTTTATTTACTTAACCAATTTGGTTGAGTACATGACCAATAGAATGAAAATAAATCAAAATGATTGGCTATTTTTACTAAATTACCAAACTAACTTCTCCCTTCAATTTAACAATGGGCCTTTTCAATCCAACCACGGGACTCTCCAGATTAGCAGAGGCATGGGTCTTAAGCGTGAGGCCTTGGTCTAACAGTACACCTAGCTTTCGTGCCCAGGATCGTGATGGGATGAACAATATATCCCCCTTTGTACATTTGGACAAATAAAAACATCTGAACAACTGATTCGTCTTCCAACTTTTAAATTATCCCTGGAAGTTTTAAAAAAGAACCCTAGCAACTCAAAATTGGAGTTCTACATCCACTGAATTTAAGATCTCACAAAATTACAGAGAAAGTCCACCTAATCAATGGAATTCAGAAGTAAGAATTCAACCAGTAAATGGTGTAATTACTGTAATTAGTCAAATGGTGTAATTACAGTAAACACATGATGAGTTGCCTCTGAAGCACATGTAATTGCAGAGCATAATGGTGTTATTATGATTTCTGATAACATAATATGATTTGGATATATAACAAATGCCCATAAAAATATTATGACTTTTTTGTTGGTGAACTTTCTCAGTACTTGGTTCAGATTTCTTGCATCTTTTTAGGTTAAACTGTTAAGTCAGAAAATCAGAGTAGTTTTTCAAGAAAAGGAAATGAAGTTATTACTTAACATAGTACTTTGGGGAGATGATGAATAGAAACAGATAAAGAACTTAGAGTTAATATGAAATGTGTCAGAACAATTCTAAAGTGGTGTTATAGCTAATGATTCAATCCAAGTAAACATGTATACATGTTACTTGAACATTACTTCATAGCTATTCTATTTTTCAGGAATTTATGATTTTACTTAAATCTATTGCAAAAGCAGCCATGGGGAAAATAATAAAAGATTTCCCAGAATGCAATGACGTGATGCCACTGAAGTCTGGTTTGCCATCCCTTGTTGAAGATAATGTTTCAGAGCATCTACACAGTCATTATATATTTGTATATAAATTTTGTATCATAAGACAATGAATGGACAGATGGTAAATTGTTCAAGGTTATTTTATAGATGTAGATTTGTGAAAACCAAAAATGTTTTCATTTCGTGGGACTCATGAGTTGGAAAAAGTCTTGGTGGCATGGAGGTGCACAGTGTTCATGAATTTGTCTCATTGAAGGTTCTGCACATGTCTGGGGGGAATTTCTCTTGGAAATAAAGTGCACCCATGAGATCATTTCTCACGGGGCTTAAATCCCCTCCACAAGTCTCCATCAGATCTTTATTCATTCATCTTCAACTTCTATAGTTAGGAGGGGCTAATTCATCATGTAGTAGAAAAGAGCCCTTGAAAATTGTAACTTCTCTGCCAAATAATTTCTGCTGAAACAGTTAACTTGTTTTCTAAACAATGATACATACTGTCAATCTGTCAATGTGAACTGAGTATGCAGCTAACGAAACACCCATGGTCCGACAGAACTTTCTGGAACTTTTTCCATCCAGTATGGCAGCCAGTAACCCCATGTGGTAATGAAGGGGCTTTAAGTACAACTGATGCATCTGAGAAAAAGGGTTTTTCATGTATTTCTAAATTGATTTAGGTTAAATAGTTACATGAGTGGCTCTCACATTGGACAGCACAAACTTTAACATTGTTTTTCTACACATGTTGTCATTCAATGCCATTCCCCTCACTTCTGGCACTACACATTACATTTCATTAAATCTACACACGAAGTAGTTTCTTATCATCTAAGTAAATATAGCTTTAAGCGTTACAGAAGTTCTATACATATTAATGATGAGCCGCAAATTGAATCATTATAGATAATGAAATACCACAACAAAATATGAAGCATAATTATAATCAGCCTAGCTTTTATGGACAATGATATTTCATAGCACTGGGAGCCAAGATCTCATAATTGGATAAGCTTTCATGAGTTTAAACCGTTTTTAATGAATTTTGCACTTTTCAGACTTATCTGAAGTTAATTCAAGCCTTTCCTAGTTGGCCTTCCCTGGCCATGAATATTGATGGGTTTTATTGCCAGGTTAATTTCCAAGGGTCTTTCTGGTCCCCTTGTATCACGAAGAGCTAGACTTTAGTGTTCATTACTGCTTAATTTCATCCTCACTCTAGAGGAAGGAGGAAAGAGCATTTTGTGATAATGGTGCTGTGAGAAAGAAATGAACCAAGGTCCAAAACACAGATAAATGAAGACTCTTATCGCACTAGAAAGTAAACAGAGCTCATGAGCTGACAGCCCGATTGTCATTCATTGCTTGTGTTTCTTTCACTGCAGTGAAGATCGCTCTTGGCCTTGGAAACACATGTGTGGGGTGGAAGGAACATGGACCCACAGGTGACAGACATTAGCCAAGGAACCTCAAAGTCAAAGAATCATTTCTGTAATAAGTTATGCTCCAGATAAATCCATAGCACTTGGAAGACTTGTGACCACGAGTCCTGGCATCATCTCAAAGCAAGGGACACAGTGAGCGATGAGGGGCATCTTCCAGATAGAACAAGAGTACATACACATTGTCATGAGGGGTCAAAATTGACAGAGAGAGTCAGACAGGAAGAGGCAGGAGATCTGCTCAGATCTGGGCCTTAGGGTTCATGCCGGCCACATGGTCAGTATCCTAAGAGTGAGGGATAAAGTTGGTACGAATATCAAGAACAGAATGGGAAAGCTGAAACACAGCGTGGTCCAGCCTACATTTTGAAGCAGTCCTTCGGGCTGGTGCGGGGACACAGCAAATGCAAACAGAGAGCCTTGTTCTAATACTTTCCCCACCATTCAGATAGAAGATGGCCTCTTCTTGCCCTAGAGATGGAAGAGCAAAGCTGAAAGAAAGGAGAAGACCAAGCAGGACTATTCAGAATGTAAAGAAGTGACCACAAGGAGCAATGCAGAAGCTGGACCTGACTAGGATGACCCCAGGTCTCTGGTACAGTGACCTGTGAGTACAGCCTCTACTCACGGTGGGAAGAGCCACTGACGTGCGGATATGAATGAGCATGTACTATAGCCACAGTCACAGAAGCAAGCTAACACCCGATTGGCGAGGTGAAGCAGTCCCTCCGGAATGAGCAAGGTGTTGAAAATAAACAAAGTAGGCAGACATACTACCACAATTTCTATAATCCCAACACTCGGGAAGCTGATGCAGGAGGACTGCTATGAGTTTGAGGCCAGACTGCTGGGTCGTATAGTGGGTGCACAACCAGCCAGGACGACAGAGAGACCCTGTCTCAAAAAAAAAAAAAAAAAAGAGGAAATACAAGAAGAACTTCCTGTTGTTTTGGTCTGTGTATGTGTAATTCACAAACTAAGATGTGCAGGAAATTTCCATAATTCGTTTCCCGTCCTTGGTGATTCTTTTCAGTTTGTTGACTACATATACGTACCTCGTGTCTCCCTGAGAAGCTACTTTCACCTTGGCTCATATAATTTTAGGTAATCTAGTTTTTGGATTTGTACCCACCTAAATGGCTTTATCTTAACATGACTGTACCTGCAAAGACTTCTTAAAAATATAAATAACATCACAGGTACTGAGTTTGTAGGTAATGGGGACTAGGATCGAAGCACTCTTTTTGAGAGAAGTAATGCAACCGTAGCAGTGAGCATTAAGTCTTCCCTACAAAAGTATGTGTGGATATTTGTTCTCAATACTTTTCCCTTTTAGGTCCTACTGTGGGAGATGAAAAATGAAAAAGTCCCCCTGGCCACCTGATTGGGTGTCATTTCCATGATGTTCTTCCATAGCACTGTGACCTCCATCCTGGGAAGAAGATGTCTCAGACATGATTTATCTACTTGTAATAGTTATCTGATTATATCCTATTCCCACCATTGATTTGGAAGTGAGAACTCTTAGCACAGAGATGATCGATACATTGGACCTCTGTGTCACTTGTTATGTAATTAACCGGCCTCATTTTACCTCAGTGAGTAATGTCTGTCACACAAAACGACCTCAGTGAATGTTTGTCAAGTGAGAGAAAGGAAAAGGAGTCAAGAGGGATGGAGAAGAGAGGAGAAGGGAAAGAGGAGGAGGGGAGGGAAGGGGCGGGGAGAAGGGAGGACGGGGTGATGGGACAGGAAGGGGAGAAAGGAAAAGAGGAGAAAGAGAAAGGAGGAGAAAGGAAGGCTTGAGTAATTTTTCGGCTTCATGTTCAGTCCTTGCTGTTAACTAGATTAACTCCCTTTCCCCTTAACCGTTCTCGTCCTCATGATTAATCTTCCCCTGGCCTTGCAAGAATTGAAACTCATCATTCATGAAGGCAATGATAAAGGGGTATTGTTTAGATCCGAGTCTGCTCAAGTGTGCAGATAACAGTTAAGTCTGTGGCTCAGGCCCCACGATTCTGTGGACTGCTGATGGAAATTGCTGTTGTGGGAGTTTCCAGGGGCCAGGGGCTCCACACACACCTGCCAGTGTGAGGCGTTACTCCAAAAGTACCATGATTTAGATCCAGTTACCCAGATGTTGCACTTCAAAATTGTTCTCAGCAGCAGTAATGGGGCATACTTGAACAACTGCTGTTAACTAGTCACTTCCTGTAGTAGTTTTTTTTTTTTTAAATTGCTGTATAGCCCCACAGACTTAGCAGCTTAAAACAAAATGGAGCTATTTGCTGACAATTTTGGTGAGTCAGAAGTGTGGGCAAAATTTAGCTTTTCACCAGGCTTCAATCAAGGCATAAGGTAAGGGCAGGATTTCAGGTAACATCTGCCCTCGTGCTCACATGACTGTTGGTGGGATGCAGCCTCTTATGGTCACGGTAAGGGAGGCGACTGTTTCTTGCGGCCTGTTGTCTGGAAGCAACCCCTGTCTCCTCTGTTCGTCTCTTGCCATGTGACCCTATCAACATAGCTGGTTCCCTCATCAAAGCCAGCAAGGGAGAGAGGACCTCTTCCCAAAATGGAGGCCAGGGTCCTGTGTAATGGAAATGGCATGCCACCAACCTTGACACGCTCTCTGGTGGACCTTAGTGCCCCTCCTGCCCACACTCACAGGGAGAGAATTCAGCTGGGTGTGAATAGCAGGAGCAGGGCTCATGGGCACCATCTTGAATCTGATCACTACACTTACTGCACCCGGACTGGCTTTCTCACTGAAGCTTGGATGGAGAAGGCTTCTGTGGATATAATGCCATAAGAGTACACGTGGCTTATGTCAATATCTAGGATACTGATTACTGACTGCAGCAAACTGAATGTCTGTGTTGTCCCCAAATGCCGGTGTTGAAATCCAGAGCCAAATGTGATGACGTGAGGTGGTAGGGAATTAGAGAAGTCATCAAGATAGTAGGGCGGGGCCCTCATGAGTGAGACTGGTGTCCTTATAAAAGAGACTCCAGAGAGCCCTCTCGTGCTTTCTACCATGTGAGGACACAGCAAGAAGTTGCCATCTCTGAATGAGGAAGTAGCCCTCACAAAGGTACAGAACCTGCCACACCTTGACCTCTCACTCCAGGTCTGAGAGCCACACTCCTGTTATCTCCGAACCCACCCAGTCTCCAGTATTCTTGTCACAGCAGCCCAAACACACTAAGACACGGACCAACAACTATCATCAGAAAACTAAACATTTGCTCTAACTCTGTCTTTGTTCAACACTCACTCATCAAATATATATTAACAAAGTAAATTTTCAGTTGTTAAGTAAAGACACCAAATCTGCATAACGTAAACCAGCAAAGGGAGTTTTGTCTCCACAAAAAAAATTTCTGGATAAATCACCTACCTATTCCAAATAAACATGTTTAGGAAAACGGTTACATTGACAATGAAGGACTAGAAATAACTGGCACACAGGAAGTTCCCATGCATGTGCTTTCAGATTCGAAGGGGCTGTAACCTTAAAAACTATAAGCCAACATTTTAATTAAAAGGGTCTTAGGTTTTCAGTTCTTGTGTTGCTTTGCTCAGAAAACCTCTGAGGATCGTCCTTTGATCTGAGGTAGGTGCCACTTGTTACGGTTGGCATGGAACTGCTCCCCTGAAAAGGCTCATTGTGTGAAGCCCATTGATTGCAATGGGGGAGTGAAGGATCATGAGGGCTCTCGCTTTGTCTTGAGTTTAATGCTCAGAAAATAACAGAGCTTCACGAGGGCATTACCAAGAAGCAATGGCAGAAGACTGCAGCCGAGCTGAAGGAAGCTGATCACGCCACGTGACCTTGGGCACTGCATCTGGTCCCCAGGCCCTTTCTTTGAGGTTCTTTCCTTCTATTTCTTGACCACAGAGAGAGCCACTTTGCTCTGCCATGTGCTTCCACTACCACCATGATGTTGTGTCTCACCACAGGCCCATAGCAATGGAACCAGTTGACCATGGACTGAAACCCTTGGAACTATGACCCAACTGAGCCAAAATAAACCTTTTCTCCTTGTTTCAGTTACTTTGCCTGGTGGTGGTTGGATCTGGAGTGTCCACCAGAAGCCTCATGTTTCTACGAATACTGTGTAGGGCTGGGAAGTGGGGCCTAGCTGGGAAGGGCAATGCTTGGGACTTGACCTGGAGCGGTGTGTGCTGGTTCTGCCCTTCCTCCACGTCGCTCTCTGTTCTACCATGTTGTAAGCATGTCTACCACTGGAGCTCTGGCTCTGGCCCTGCCGTGTGCTTCCATCATTTTTCCAGCCACCTACCTGTGAACGGACTGTGACCTTCTGAAACTGTTATCTAAAATAAACCTTTCCTCCCTAAGGTGTGGATGTTGGGTGTTGAGTCACAGCGATGAGAAAGTAACTAAGACAGTCACTGTGACTCAATACCCAACATGTACAATTTAGGAAAAAATCTATTTTAGCTCACTGTTAAAAAGATCTCAGTCTGTTCACAGGTGGGCAGCTGGGAAATGGTGGAATCACATGGCAAGGATAGAGGAGTGTCCGGGGCCAGAGCCAGGGCTCCAGAGACAGAGATCCTTACAACATGGGGGAACTGAGAGGCCTGACAGGAGGGGAAGAACCAACACACACCCCTCCAGGTCAATCTTCAAGCATCTGCCCATTCCAACCAGGCCCTACTTCCCAATACTACACAGTATCTATAGGAACATGAGGCTTTTGGGACAGTCCAGATCCCACCACGACATTCCTATAACCTAAATACTCAGGTATTTCATCAGTGAGTAAAGCTACCTTACACACTGTGCGTCCCTGTTTTAAATGACCTTCATTTCTGGTGCATAGAAATGCAATTTTGATATGTCGGTCTTATTTTGTGGTGAGCTACTAAAATCTCTTATTATTCATTCTGATATTTTCTTAGAGTCTTGAGTGTCTTGTGTAAACAATTACATCCTTTACAGACAATGATAATCTTCAATTTCCAGTTTTTATACTTTCAAAATTTTTTTTTTATTTTTGCTATCTGGAGACATGAGAAAGTGTGGTAGAAATGACTGCCATTTTTCCTCCCTTCATGACTGAAAGTGACATTTCTCCAGTTTGCCTTTGGCTGCTATAGTTTTAAAGTTATATATCAACTTTAGGATGTTCTATTCTATTCTGAGTTTTCAGAGGGTGTTTTTAAACTCTTAGACTAAGTTTTTACTGCATTCATTGATGAATTTATCTATGCTTTCCTCCATACGTCTATTAATGAAGTGACTTAGCTGAAGAGATATTCTTTGACTATGATTCTGTAACCACAAAGGGTAAAAAAAGTAAAAATATGCCCACAAGGAAAGACAGCTCAGCAATGATATGTGTGGCTTTCTCTACCCAAAGAACAGATGATCAATCTCACATAATACCTGTGTATAAAAATAAGAAAAATATAATAGTAAACTATGTAAGGCTAATATAACCATGATACCTAAGGCAAAAAAAAATGAAACAATAAAAAAGCATCAGCCTATATGACCCCATTTGTATGAAATGTCAAGAACAGATAACCCCATAGAGAAGGAAATCAAATCACTGTCTTCCTGAGGCTGGGGTGGGGGGTGGACAGTGAGTGCTAATGGCTACAGAGCTTATTCCAGGGGTGACAAAAATGCTAAAAAATTAATCACAATAATTCTTGGGTAAAACCAATGCATTATGCACATGGAGTGGATAAATACTACACACATACAGGTTATATTTCAATAAATCTGTTTTTAAAAAATGCAAACCAAGTCATCCCTGAGGATAGATGTTAAAATCACAAAGAAAATATTTTTATTTGATTTCTCTTTTTGGTACTAGGAAGTGAACTCAGGTCCTTGCACCTGCTAGGCAAGTTCCCTACTACGCTATACCCCCGGGTTAAAAACTCAAAAAATTATCAGCAATACATAGTAGAAGATAATACATAAAGATCAAACTAACTCATTAAGATCAAGGGTGCTTCAAAGTTAGAGTATCAGTTAGCTTCATCTACACTATTATGGGGGGACAGATGGGGGGAACCCCACGTACTCTCTGTAGATAATCGCTGCAGACACAATGAAAAAATGAAGACATAAATTTAGGGATAGAAACAAGATGATCCTCACTGAAGAAATCAATTTGTGTGGATGTCGATTCTCCCCCAGTTGTTCTACAGATTCATTGTACTTTCAATCAAAGTTTTGACAGATTTTCAGTGCACCGTGGCACATTAATTCATGACTTACGTGGGCTTTTTCTTTTTCTCTTCATCTCCTCTCATTTCTCTTTTCCCTTCTTTTGCTTTTCCTCACATGGGTAGGACAGACAGAACCAAATGTCACTGGACCAATAAATGCGGATAAGCCTATGCATAGAAATCAATTAATAAAAGTCAAGATCATGGCATGGAGATGACTGAAACTAAGTGATCCTGGGTTATGCTGGCCTTGGGTGAAAATTAGGAGGCTGTAAGGTTTACCTTAGAGACTTCTCTTTCCTATTTTGTGCATCCCACTTGCCATGCCCCTCACATGCAAACTCCCCACTCTTCCCATGCTGTGTTCCTTAATCAGGCCAGCTCTACCCACACAGCAACACCGTTCAAAGACTAACCCCCTCTCAGACGAAGCTCAGCTTTGAATCACTGCCTGAAACACACATTATGTGTGAGCTCATAGAAAAACACTGCACACTCCACGTGTTTGTCCTTTAAGTGAGAACACCTAGCTAGGCAAAGCCTCAGCTATATTATAGGCATAGAATTTTTAACACCACTCAGGACAGATTCCCTCCACCCTGGTATGACTCAGACACTGACAGAGTACATACATCTAGAGGACGTTCCTGGATTCCAATTAAGAAAAGGAAGAGAATGATGGGTCCAAAAAGAGACCTGCTTCTCAGCAACAGGCGCTCTACTCTTCTGGAAAAGGCAGGAAATGCGATTAACGCATGTGCTGTGGCTATAATTTTTTTTTCTGCATCCTACACTAGATGTCACTGTGCAGCCCATTAGTAAGTAGCCTATAGAAGCTCTTCAGAGAGATGGATACTCTAAAAACATCAGAACACACGCCTAACATGGCAGCCCTCAAAATGCACGCACCCACCGCTGACATCTGGCAATGAGACAGCTCCTTCCCTACATGAGACTCACCGGGAGTCTACCCTAGCGCAGCTAAGAAGACTTATCAACAACTTGGAATATGTTTTTCTGTCTTTTTCCCATTTGCATACCTGCCAACCTGATAAAAGTGAGAATTTGGGAAATGCAAATAACCTTCTCCTGAAATTCACTGATGTGATCTATTATGAAACCCTGCAAAGATATATACCATTCCCTTGATATTTAAAAAACGTCATCTCTGAAGACAGTAGAGCTCAGAATAGAATAAGATGCTTCTTACCTTCTATGTTTTTTCTTGCCTTCATTTTTCCCCCCCTCATAAAGCTTGAAGTCAGGAATGTGTTTACCATGCCTTCGATAAGCCGGCTGTCCAACCATCTTGGTTTGCCCAAGATTGGGGGCATATTAAAATCACAAGGGGTTAATTTCCCAACTAAGAACTCCACGATATTGTCTGGCTTGCATCCTTAGGACCCGTGCACTCCTTGGAGAATATCTCTGCACACACAGAACACGGAGTTCTTAGAGGAAACAAGCAAGCAGGGGCCCAGGGATGTTACTGAGCCTACAACACTTTTTAAACTCCACCTGAAATGATGAGTGCGAACAGTTGACTGCCACCCACAAAGGAAAATAGTTTCCAGGTGTTTTCCAGAGGCAGCATTAGCAGGCCTTGTCCAAACTTTTAACAAGAGTGTTCACACACTTGAAATGACTTGACCATTCTCCGAGGATTGTGTTGTAGGAAGTTTTCAGGCGCTCTGCTAAGATGAACACAGTACCATCTTGGCAGTGAGAATGTTCCTGTAGAAGACGAGAGGGTGAAATTAACGGAGAAAAAGTAAACACGATTGCCAGGAAACTGCTCTCCCCCTAAGCTATCTCCTCAGCCCCAGGATATGCATGGATCTAAGTTGTCAATTCTACACTACACAAGGCATTTAGTGATATTAATATCAAAGACTTGGCTTGCATGTGAATCCAAAATAACTTTCCCATTTTTATTAATATATGTAATACATAATGGTTACAATGAACTTTTGAGTATTTTGTGCACATATATATACATTCTATCAACATTACAATCACTTCTCCAAATTTTTGGCCTTCCTGAACTCCTTTTATCCCACCCGATTCCCATTATCACTCCCGTTTGGTTCCACAAAATGCCGGTATTCTGAATTTCTCATATTAAAGAAACCATGGGATAGTTATTGTTATTTATTCGAGTCACTTTGCTAAGCATGATGATCTCAATTTGAGTCCATTTACCTACAAACTTCTCAAATCTATTCATCTTAAGGGAAGAGTAGTCTCCACTGAGTACATATATCTCAGTTTGTGTATCCACTGGTCTGTTGATGAATATTTCAGTATCTTCTACACTTTGTTAGTTGTGCTGTTATAAATACGGGTGTACGTGCACCTCTGTTGTCTGTTGCTTTTAATTCTTTTGGAAAGATACTCAGAAGAGGTATCGCTGGACTGGACAGAATCTTTAGTCGCAGCCTTTTTAGGAATCTCCATACTGCCTTCCATAATGGTTATGCCACTGTACAGTTTCAACAGCAATGTAAGCGTGTTCCTTTTCCCCCACAACCTTGCCAGCAGCTGTTCAACTGCTTGATATGCTCCATTCTCACTGGGGTGAGGTGATTTTTCACTAATGTTCTGATTTGTATTTCTGAATGGGTAAAGATATTGAGCATCTTTTTGTGCATTTGCTGGCCATTTGGACTTCTTCATCTGAGAACTGCCTAATCATCTGAGTTACCAATGTTTTAACTGAGTCTTTGATTTTGAGGGTTGTATATTTTCCTTCAGTTCCTTGTATATTCTAGTTATTAGCCTCTTGTCTGAGATGTAGGTGGTAAAATTTTCCATCCTGTTGGTTCTCTCTTTACTCTGTCTATAGTTTCCTTTGCTGTGCAGAAACTTTTTGATTTAATATAATCACAATTTGTTCTTTCTGGGGTTCTTTTGGATTAGCTGTCCTATTAAGAAAGTCCTTGCCCTTGTCGACATCTTCTAGATTTTTGCCCATTTTGTCCTCCAGAAGGTCCAGTGTTCCTGTTTTTATATTTGTCTTTGATCCACTTTGATTTGATTTTGGTACACAGTGATAGGTACGTGTTTAGATTCATTCTTTTGCATAATCCATTCTTCCGGCACCATTTATTGAAGAGGCTTTTTGCCAAGTGTATGTTTTGACCCCTTTGTCCAAGCTCAGTAGCAGAGGGTACTTGGGGTTGTCTCTCCATCCTCAGTTCTTTTCCATTGGTCAACTTGTGTGTGTGCCTTTGTGTGTGCATGCGTGTGTGCATGTGCTGGTACTATATAGTTTTTAATACTGTTGCTTTGTAATATAACTTGATGTCTGGAATTGTGATGCCTCCTGCTTTTGTTTTGTTATTCCGGATTGCTTTGGCTATTCTAGGTCTCTTGATTACATATTAATTTAAGGGTTGTGTTTTCAAGTTCTGTGAAAAAAAGAAGGTGTTGGTATTTTCATAGGGATTGCACTGAATCTGTATATCATTTTTGGCACTGTACCCATCTTGACTATGTTGATTCTGCTTATCTATGAACAGGGAATGCCCTCCCCTTTTCTAACGTCCTTTTCAATTTCTTTCTTCAGCACAATATAGTTTTCTTTGTAGAGGTCCTTCACTTCCTTAGTTAAGTGCATTCCTAAGTACTTAATTTTTTGAGGACCTATTATGAAAAGAATTATTGTTCTCACTTTTTTCTCATTGGGTTCATTATTAGTGTAGAGGAATGCTAAATTTTTAAAAAATTAGTCTTGTATCCTGCAAGTTGACTGAATTTGTTAAAGGGTCTAAGAGTTTCATGGTGAAGTTTTTGGGGTCTTCAACGTAGATTACCACGTCATCTGCAAGTAAGGACAGTTTGAATTCCTCCTTTCCAATATGTGTACACTTTATTTTACTCTGTTACCTGATTGCCCTTACTAGGGTTTTGGAATAGAACAGGTGAAAGTGGACAGTCTTGTGTTCTGGCTTTGAGGGAAAATGCCGTCCATGTGTCCCCACTTACTACACTATTTGTGGTAGGTTTGTCATATATGGCTTCCATCAGTTTGAGGTTAGGTCCTTCTACATGTATTTACTTCAAGTTTTTTTTTTTGTTTTTAAATCATGAATAAATGTTGAATTTTCTCAAAGGCCTTTTCTGCGCCAATTGAGATATTCATATGATTTTTAGTTCTTGCTTTTATTAATGTGCAATTACACTGACAGACTTACATATGTTAAGCCATCCTTGCATCCCAGGAATGAAGCCAACTTGATCATGGTGTATGCTGTTTCAAATAACTCGCTGGATTCTATTTGCTAGTGTCTTATTGAGAATGTCTGCATCTATATTCATTAAGGACACTGGACTATCAATGTAAGTTTTAAAACAAGATTAGATCGTCTTTCCCTAAACGAAGAGCAGATCCACAACTTTTCTGTTTTTCTTTTAGAAGATGATGACAATGACATTACCCCTCACCTTCTTTTGGCCTTCACAGATACCCTCTGAGTAATGCCTGCTTATCTCCATTTTACAGACAAGAAATTCTAGGCTCATTCCCCGGTCAGCTTTGCACAGGCGTAGTGGGAAAAACAATACAATTCCTAGCTGTCCCTAATACAGGAAGTAGGTCTCTTTCTCATCACTCCTTCTTGTGTCTTGGGTACCAGCCAGGCCCTTCTCAAGCAGAATTAGGTTCTACTAAGGGACTGTCATCTTTAGAGTCTACAAATATTACCTGGAGGGTCATGTCAATTTATGTCTGGTAGCTTTTATCTTTCACCTGAAAGTTATTTTATCAAAAGGGTATACCTTAAAAAATGAGTTGAGCCAAGCTCAGTGGCATGGGCCTGTAACCCCAGCACTCTAGAAGGTTGAGGCAAGAAGATCACAAGTTTCTGTGCAGTCTGGACAACGTAGCACCTTAAAGAGACCCTGTGATACAATCAAAAGTTAAAAAAAAAAAAAGGGCTGGAGATGCAGCTCAGTGTGAAGGCCTTGGGCTCCTTCCCCAGTCTACCCTGTACCCTCGCGCACACAAAATAATAGAGGAGAACAGCATTCTCGCCATACAGTGTTGCATGTGAATGAAAGAAAATTAAAAAAGCACAAAAATCTCAACAGAAAAAAAAACATGCTACTAAGTAGAGCTTCATAAACCATTTTGATACACGTTGGAGAGGGCTGTACAGGCACCCTAAGGTTAAGGCACCTGGTAGGAAACAGTTGTTCCTTTGAGGACTGAAATGACAATGGCTGAACCCTTCCCAGAGCTCTGCACTTGCCGGGTCGCCAAGCTGGTCTCCCGCCTCCCCTCAGCGTTTCCCAGAAGCCAACCTGCGATTGTCCTAGCAGCCCTAGACATCGCTACACCTGTTTTCCTGAGTCTCACCCGTTCTGCTACTTCCTGTCCTAACAGAGGCATGCGGTTCTTCCATCCTTTTTGGACCTTTCTTCCCCGCATACAACTCTAGGATGTGACCCACGGAAGCCAAGTATGCAACACAGGACTGACTAGGTCCTGCTCACGACTGACGTCTGAGTGACAAGACTACTTCCCCAGTGCACACCCCTGTGCTGCAGAACAGAAACTCCACCTAACCGTGATTCATGTTCCATTTTTTTTCTGTAGGAGAATGAACCTTCACCCGGGCCTTTCTCTTTGCCCAGACAGGGGGTCCCCCTGAGAGAGGCACAGCAAAGACTGTCCTCAAAAAGGAAAAGAGCATCAAAGGGAACAGAGAGTAATTTTATAATACAGCTCCTGCTATAAAGCTACCACCTGCAGGGCCTTCCTGCTGTGTCAGAAGAAAAAGAAAGTTTACACCTCCAGGTAGCTGGCAGGGCCAGGTCAGCACTTTGAAAACTAAAAGCAGGCATCAGAATTACAGAGATAGCCCAAGACACAGAACTGCACACCCCACTGCCAGTGTTCCTGGATTCACTAAGTCTGCAAGTGGCCTGAGGATCTGTGTTTCCAAAAAGCTTCCCAGGGATGCTAGTGCACCTCCGGTGGCAGGTGACATACACTGCAAACCCAGCCATAGAAAAGAGAAGGCAGTGTGTGGCAGCTCTGTGGAGTGGGGCATGTGGACAGTGGCCGATAGGGAGGAGAAGGGTAATAACGACTCATTGAGGAGGCGTGTCAGGGTTGAAGTCGACAGTGTCTCTGAAAAGTCTCATGTGATTGCCAGGTGACTGGATCACTCACTCGTGGACTCAATCATGGATTCAATGAATGACTTTGCCAGGTGTTGCCCTTTAAGTTGTAGGAGTCGCATACTGTGTACCAGTGATGAACAGTGACTAAGACAGGGGAAGACACGGCGCCGTGGCTTTCATGGCACTGGAGCCAGATCTCAACAGTCTACAGGAGACAAGACAACGCCAGGTCCAGCAACAGCCACCCCCAGACGCAGAGGAAGGCCACATACAACAAACTAGTCGAGAACTGGGCTGCAGAGCCCTTTAAGAGCCACAGGGCACGTTAAGCAGGTTCCTGAACCTGGGAAACCCAGGAGCGTGATGGGTCCAGGTTAGTGGACTCGAAAACCTACGTAGAGTTGCTAGTTCTGGTTAGCAGTACCTTACGAGAGACTGTGTCTCAGCTGCTGAGAAGTCTGGGAGCAGGCTGGCCCTGGTGGGAGTTTGGAGTCTACTTGTCGGGGGAATGAGTTGTGTAATTTCATTCACGGAGGACACAGGTTGTAGCCAAGGTTTCTGGAAGTGGTCACAACGGGAACCGAGGTTACATAACACATAGATCAGAGGCGAGAAAGAAATCAAAACACTAGAATCAGGGGATTCAGTCCAGTCCAAAGAGGCGAGTCAGTGCAGGCACGGATGGAAGGTCTCGGGGCTGAGGTCGGGCAGCTGGTTCAGGGCAGGACCCACATATCAACTCAACGTCTCAATGTGACTAGCCAAGTGTTGTAGATATGGCTGGGGCTCATGCTGTATGTTTCTTAACCAATTCTAGCTCTTTATTTCATTTTTGAAAGCCCTAGTTGACTGCATCGGGGATGCATCTTGACAGCACACTGGAAATACTAAACCTTGTGATTATATGTTTTACTAAAGGCCACAGAAAAATATTACCTACTTCTTTTTGAGACCAGACTTCAATATTTCTGGAAGACTGATAGCTAAAAGTCTGTCAACAGCTGTCAGAATAGCATTCTTTGATCCAGCAGGAGAGTCAAATCTCATTTGGGGAGGAAGATTGGGTTTCATATTAGGAATACAAACAGCTGAATGAGTCATTTAAATCTGTAAAGGGAAAGCCTAAATCTTATTTTCAACTGAAGAAATTCAACACAAGGAGAAACAATTCTGCATATGAACACAGGATACACTCATGGCTGTGGTCTGATCATGGACAGGGAAAGGGGCTCCTGCTTTGTCCGGGAAAAACCAGAAATGAGTCATAAGTTCCCACTGGTGGCATGAAAAGAGGCTTTGGAAACTGAGAGCAGACCAGGGACTAGAGAGCGGGAAAGGCGAGGCAGGTGGATTTGAGAGGCTTGATGCAGGCCACAGGATGCACGCATTGGTGGCATTGGCACTGGCATTCTCTTAGCTTGATAATTTCCACACAAGGTTTATTCAGGACCCAGGCAAGATGCAGACTGAGACGGACACAGTGTAAGTGTAGGGGAAGGCACAGTGGGGAATGCAGATGTGACTGGAGCCACAACAGCAGCTATCTGCA
>PVKB01006376.1:24544-64197 GCA_004027205.1 Ctenodactylus gundi | reverse complement strand
TTCCCTAATCTAGGAAAAGAAATTAAACTTTCAGGTACAAGAAGCTTATAGAACACCAAATAAACTCAACCAGCAACGAGACTCGCCATGACACATCATAATCGAAACCTCAGAAATATAACATAAACAGAGAATATTAAAAGCAGCAAGAGAAAAACAGACATTATTCTACCAAGACAAACCCATTCGAATCACTGCAGATTCTCAATGTATACATTAAAGGCCAGGAGAGCATGGAACAAGATCTTTCAAGCTTTAAAAGACAGCAAGTGTCAACCCAGGTTGTTGTATCCAGCAAAATTATCCCTGAAAATGAAGGAGAAGTAAAAATTTTCATGACCAAGAATCCCTTAAGAAATTTGCGACCACTAGCCCAGCATTGCAGAAAATACTTGGAGGAATCTTTGAGAGAAGCAGACATAAGCAGGACAAAAAAAAAAACAAAAACAAAAACAAAAAAACACACACACACACACACACACAGAGGAAAGAGAAACTGTAACAAAAAAAATAGATTGATATTTGAATCATTTGATTGGTATCCTTCTAAAACAGTATTGTCTCATAAAATCTGTGAATCTTCCCCCATAATTATTATTTTCAATAGTATATAGGTCTACAAAACATAATAACTACATTCAATATGGGGAATTGGTATAAAATCTTCAAATATATGTATCAAGTTGGGGGTGGATAGCTTTGGACAAACCAAACCTGGCAGAACATTAATGGTTTGTGAAACGTGAGTAAACAGTTTATGAAAGTTTAAAAAATCTGAAATAACTAAGCATGCCACTTATCTATTGCTTTAGCAATAGTATACTTTTGTGATACAGATTTAAGTTCATTTAATGTAGCAATTCAATATAGACTTCAGCTCATTTAAGGTAGCGATTCACTTATCTGGCCTTGGATGTAAGTTTATTCTAAGAAAACTGATTGATGTAATGACAACCCAAATGTCTTTTGAATGTACAAATGTTTACCTTTCAGTACTCAGCTGAGGAATTTGAAATTTAACTTCTCTCTTCTTTTTCTCATGTTTTCTAACCTTGTGAATTTCGTAGTTATAGTTCTTTCTTATGTGAACTGGCGGGTGAAGCCATGCTAAAGAATTTCAACAAAGATATACTACTATACAGAAAAAAACCTTTTTTTTTTGGCATATCACCCCAATAAAGGGCCCTGCTGGACCCAGAGAAGAAGCATCAAGATACTACCACTGCAGCCCTTTCTAGGGGTGGGAAGCTGAGCTAATAAGATTGTGATTTGAGTGGTAAAGTGAGTCAGATGCAGAAGATTAAATACGTTAAATATTGCATGGTTTCTCTGATTTGGGAAACCCAGAACACAGGCATTCTATAGAACCAAATAGGTGTGATAATGGGAGTTACAGGAGATGGGGAGGCAACTGGAGGGCCAAAAATGGGGGAAGGGGAAAGGGACCGTAATACTGATGTGGTATGTATGTGCACGAAATACTCAAGTCCATTGTAAACATTATGTACTGCATATATCGATAAAAAATGGTGGGGGGAAAAAGCGCTTGCCTTGCAAGCTCAGGGCCCGAGTTAGATTCCCCAGCAATACGTAAAGCCAGGTATGGTGGTGCACGCCACAATCCTGTATGACTCCAAGGCCAGCCTGGGCTCCATAGTGAGTTCAGGACCAGACTGGGCTGCAGAGATGTCTCAAAAAAATATTTCTTTGTCCAGTGCTAAGGATTGAGCCCAGGGCCTTCACACTAGCTACATCCCCAACTCTTTCTACTTTTTGAGACAGGTTCTTACAAGTTCTCTTATTTTTTTTCCAGGCAGTGAAGAGATCACTGTATGGGGAAAAATGCAGAAGGGGAAGGGAGGACAGAGGGGAGAGAGAGGGTGGCGCTGCCAGTCAGAAGGGGGCCGGGAAGGTGGGTGCCTGAGACAAGTTCCTGCTCAGTCACTCAATTACTCAGGCCATGCTTAACTTCCAGTCTTCCTGCCTCAGCCTCCCGGAGCGCTTGGATTAGAGGTGTGCCCACCACGCCCAGCTAGTAAACATTTGCTGACTGAATAAACGTGCTGGACTCCAAACCTGGCATTGTCACGTCTGGACAGCAGCACAGGCCCCGGAGGTGCTTGCCGGCAGAATGGATGAGTGACGGGGAAGGCGGGATGGGGGTTCCGCTCCAGGGCGGTGTGGCCGCCGCCTAGTTCCTAACCGAAACATCCAACCTAGAAAACTGGGATGAATCAAGACTTTGAAGTGCTGGCCAGGAAGAAAACACAAACCTGCCCACTTAGTACTGTTTACCCAGAAAAAAAATGTTTCCAAGATGGTGGTGAAAAAAAAAAGTAATTTTCAGGCAAACAAAAGGAATGCTGGAGGAATGGCTCAGCATTAAAGCCCTTGCCAGCAGGCGCTGAGAACTGGAGTCACTTCCCCAGCGCCCAGACAGCTGGGCCTGCAATCCCAGCCCTCAGGAGGCGGAGGCAGCCCCGTCACCCCTGCAGGGCAGGCAGCTCTGGTGGCTCCTGACCCCCAGGGGTGGTGATGGCTCTGGAATGAGAAGCCCTCTAGCTCAGAACGACCCCAAATCCTGCTGGGGTTTGGAAAAGTAGATTGTATCGCCAGAGGCATCTGTGAGATTCAAGAAAGGGACCTAACCGGCCCAACAGGAGCGCAGACAGTGTGGATAATGGCAAGGCCAAGGTGCGTGACAATGCACTCTTTTTTTTTTTTTTTAAGACAGGGTCTCGCTCTGCAGCCCAGGCTGGTCCTGAACTCACTATGGAGCCCAGGCTGGCCTCGGACTCAGGGCAGTCCTCCAGCCTCAGCCTCCCGAGTGCTCGGATTACAGGCGTGCACCCCTATGCCCATCTTATGTGGTGCTGGGGAATCGAACTCGGGTACTTAGCAAGTGTTTTAACCGCTTTCACCGCTGAGCCCTTCCATCAGCCTGTGTTTGTTTATGTATTTATTCAGCCATTTATTTGTGGTGCTAGCTAGGGATCGAGCCCAGGGCCTGCATTTCCAACCCATTTGATTTTGGTTTTGAGACAGGGTCTTCCTAAACTGCCCAGGCCAGGCTCGAATTTGGGATACTCCTGCCTCAGCCTCCCAGAGAGCTAGGATTACTGGTATGGGCCACCACGCCCAGCCATGACAGCCCTTACGATCACCTGGAAGCAGCACCCGCCCCTTTGCCATGGGCCTTCCCTTTGGTGCCTGGGAAGCAGGGCCCAGGGGTTGGGTGAAGGCCAGAGTCCTAGGAAGGTTGGGGAAGAGGCGTCACTCTCTGGTTTCCGCCTTCAGGCCTAATGCTAGGGCCGTGCTGCAGGCAGAGCGCCCAGGCCCTGCTCCCCTCTCCCTGCGGGGCTTTGAGCTGGCACAGCGAGAACAGAGTTACAACCGAGGCACTGCCTAGACAAGCCAGGAGCGGCCTGGGCCCCACGATTTGGCTGGGCTCTGGAAAGCCAGGGGGCTGGGAAGGTATCAGGCCAGGATGGGAAGCAGAGGGAAAAAGAAGCAGTCAGAGTCCAGGCTGGATGGACAGGGCCATGCCCTAGCCTCACACCCCAAGCCAGGGACTGACTGCAGTGCCCTGTACTTCCCTCCAGTGCCCAGCTAGGGTCCCGCACCCGGGGCTGTGGAGGCCTGGGCAAGCCCTCGTCTCCTCCACACACTCTTGGGGCTCACCAGGGCCCTGGCCGGGGCACTGCTGGTGGCTGGTCTCCACTCCAGCCCCGCAGAGCTGTCCCCCACCTCCCAGCCCCCAGGCCTCCCCTGGGCTTGGTGGCTCACTGGAGGATGACATGTCCATGATGACTTCTCCAGGTCGGGTCTCCAACCGGCCATCCACGGAGCGCCCCGGGGGCTGGGCCAGTGCCAGGCACAGGCGGCCTGTTTCCAAACAGCATCAGGATCGCAGAGGCGGCCGCCTCAGCCTGATATTTCAGGTCACGGCCTCTAACCGGCCTTGGGGAGGGGACCGGGCACCTGAGCAGAGCTGGAGGGGCACAGAAGTCAGCCAGGAGCGGAGGGCGCAGGCCTTTCCGATGGGAAGGCTGCCCGGTACGGGGCCACGGGGCAAAGGGATGCGGACGCCCTGAGGACTGGGCAGGGAGGCCGTGGGAAGCAGGGAAGGTAGGGGACGCGGGACTGGGGAGGACCTCAGAGCGTCTTGGAGCAGGGCTGCCGAGGAGGGAAGCCAGGGACAGTCACCCGTCACCAGGCTCCCTCCTTTGCCACGATCACTTACCACAAAGGAGCCCAGCTTGGAGTGAAGAACCCCGGGGAAACGGACCAGGGCAGTGACCCTGCTGCCTGAGACACGTGCCCTGGGCCTTGGACCCGGGCCACGGAGGTCCAGGGAGGCAGGCAGGCCATGAGGGCAGAGCGTGGCCCGCGCTGGGGGTCTGACCGAGGCAGGAGTAGAGCAGCTTTGCTGCCGGCCCTTAGCACGCAGAAGCCACCAGGGTCGCTGGCGTAGGCCTCTAAACCTAGCCCGCTGGGAGGCTGAGGCAACAGGGTGGTGAGCCGGAGCCCAGTCAGGGCAAATTGGTCACGTAGTGAGACCCGTCTCACAAAGGGGGTTCTGGAGCGATAGCACCGCGGAGGGAGTGCCTGGCCAGCAAGCATAAAGCCCTGAGGCTGATCCCCAGCTCCACATACGCTGCTCGCTGCTCGTGGTGGCGCACACCTGTCACCCCAGCACTCAGGGAGGCTGAGGCAGGAGGGCTGCTGTGAGCTCGTGCCCGGTCTGGACCACATGAGGCTGCCACGGAAGAACCGAGCAACGGAGAACGCAGCAGCAGCAGTAAGCAGCAGGCGGGCAGCGCTCAGGGGCCCGGGGCCGGCTGCGTCTGGAAGTCGGGTGCACGGGATGGGCGTGCGGGGCCTGAGGGCCGGGCTGGCGGCCAGGCGGAATGCCCCGCGCCGGCCCTGGCGCCCAGGGAGCGCCCCCAGTTCAGGCCCAGAGACGGGTCTCCATCGTCGGGCCTGATCCGGCCACCACGCGGAGCCCAGCGACCAGGAAGCGCAGCAGAGACCGGGGTCGGGGAGGGGCAGGGCTGGAGCAGGCGTGCGCGGAGGGAGAGCCCCGGAGCCGGTCACCGGACGGGCATCTGGGGACACAGGAGAAAGTGGCTTTGTCCTGAAGCCGGCCGGGCAGGCTACGCCGTCTCGAGGGGCCGGAGAAGGGCCGGCAGCGGCCAGAACAGAGAGGCCTCTGTGCGGGCGGCGCCCTGGGGCCTCCGGGGCAAGGCGCGGGGCCAGAGCCGCGGGCGCCGCGGCTGAGCCCCTGGCGAAGAGACCCCGAGGGGCTGAAGAGGAGCGCTGGGCGGCCCCCCATCCTCACGGCGGGCGCGGGGGCCGGGCGCTCTCGGAGAGGCGGACGGGGCTGAGCGGCGACGGGAAGGCCGCTGCTTCCGGAGGCCGGCGGGGACGCCCGCGAGGGAGCCACCGCGGGCTCGGTCGCGCGCACGCCCACCGGGCCGCCCAGCCCTGCCCGCCCGCGGGGGAGCGCGCCGCGCGCCGCGCGCCGAGCCCTTGGCTGGAAAAATCAAACCGGGGCTGGCGGCAGTCCAGCCAATCAGCGAGCAGGGGCGCCAGGACTGGCCAATGGCCACCGCGGATGCTAATGAGCGCCGACGCCGGCGCGGAGGGTCCCATTCAAAAGTAGCCGCTATTGTCGCGGGCCGGTTCCGCCGTCAGGCCGCGCCGGCGCTGGTGCGTGCGCCGCGCGGACCGAGCCTGGGCTCCCATGGCCGGGGTGGCCATGGCCGAGCCGGGCCGCGGGCCGCCCCCGGGCCCCGCCACGCCCGCGCCTGGCACCGAGGGCCTGCCGCGCGCCTTCCTGCAGAGCCTGCGCACCCTCTTCGACATCTTGGACGACCGGCGGCGCGGCTACGTGCACCTGCGCGAGATCGAGTCCCGCTGGCAGGGCGCCGACGCGCGGGAGCTGCCCCGCGGCGTGCTCGAGGCCTTGCGGCAGGTGGCCCCGGCCAGCGGCTACCTGACCTTCGAGCGCTTCGTGGCGGGCCTGCGCACCTCGCTGCTGACCTCCGACGGCGGCCCGCGGGGCCCGGCCCGCGCCCCGCCCCGGCCCGGGGAGCCGCCGCCCGCGGCAGCGCCCCCGCCGCCCCCGCAGCGCCTGCTGTTTGTGCCGGCCGACGAGCCGCGGACTGTCCTGGAGAAGAAGCCCCTGCCCCTGGCTGTGCGCCCGGCAGGCCCGGCCCGGAGCCCCGATCCGCCGTGCGGCCCGGCCGAAGCGGCGCCCTGCCCCGCGGAGCCTGAGCGGCCCCAGAGCGCGGCGCTGGAGCGGAGTCCGAGCGCTGACGCGGGTGAGTGCGGGACGACCCCCTCTGGGTGCGGAAACTAAAGCCCGGCCGCCTCTTCTCCAGGTGGGTGCCCTGGCGTCTGGGAATGGCGCCGCGGCCTGTCCCCGGGTGCTTGGGGGCCCCAAGAGGCCAGCCCATGCCCTGCCACCAGAGGTCACCAGGAACCCAGCGTCTGCCACGCCAGAGCTGACCACTGGGACTCCTGCCGCCTCGTCTCTGTGACTGCTTAGGCAGAGGTGTGACCCTCGTAGAAGCCAGATCCCCAAACTGATAGTCCTAGGGGCCTTGCCAGTCTGACAGCTCAGCCGGGAGAACTGGGCCGCAGCCCCTGGAGGCCGGGGCAGGAAGGAGCTGCTGGAGTTGGCCCAGGAGCGCACAGTCCTCACACCAATAGGGACTTCAGGGAGGCCTGTCCTGCAGCAGATGCACTGAGGGACACAGACCATAGTCTGTGGGTCCTCCTGCAAGCTCTCTGCCAGCTTCCGGTCCAGTTGGCAGGGACAGGAGCCTGCTGAATGGCCCCCATTCTGCCCCTGCAGCCAGTGTCTGCCTCGGGAACAGGAGCGGCATTATGGCTGATGGCCTGTGCTTGGGCCCTGCCAGGTGCAGGCTGTCTGTCCTCAGCAGCTGCCAGGCCCATTTGGTGCTGCCAACCGCTAGATCTCAGCCATGCACCCCACCCCACCCCCGTGTCACCACCCTTTGCGTCCTCTCACCCCCCCCCTCCACAAAGTCCATCTTCTTCTGTATCTCTTACATTTTTTATGGTTTGGTTTTCTTGTATTAGAGAAAGTACATGATATTTAACTTTCTGGGTCCGATTCATTTTGCTAAGCATAATGGTCTCACGGTGTACCCGTTTTCCTACCACTGATCCAAATGTGTCATTCTCATGGGTCCCCAGCCGCGTCTTGCGGCTTGGTGATGGGCCCTCTGAGCCCAGTGGCCCTGGCGTCCTTGCCCTTAAGGTGGAAGGCTTCTGGGTGTAGCTGGCTCCAAAAAAGGCAGTACTGCCCATTGTCCATGGGCTGCGCCATGGGAAATCAGCCCTAGAGCTGATGTGATGGACAGGCTGAGGGTTTGCCCGCTGTCCAGGCCTGCTCCAGACCGGGTCACCACACCCATGACGGCAGTGTCTGCCCCTGGGCAGGTATGCTGCGGGCTTTAGGCTATACTAGCTACCTGTGCGTGTGCGCGCGTGTGTGTGCGCGTGCGTGCGCGTGTGTGCGCGCGTGTGTGACGGGGCATCGAGCCGTAACCCCGTCCGTTTCTATTTTCAGCGTTGAGGCAGGGTCTCTCTGAGTCGCTGGGCTCAAGCTTGAGCTCCTCCTGCCTCAGACTCTCAAAGCATGCTGGGAATACAGGCCTGCAACCCTAGTCCCAGCTAGCTGTGTCCTCTTGCAGGCTAATAAGGCCCCGAAAGGAGCAAGGCCTGCTTGATTGACAGAGTTGGCACCTGGGTGCCAAATCTGGAGCCCCAAGAGTACCCTAGCTTCCCTTAAAGCCCCCTAGAATCCCCATAAAAGTTCCTAAAGTTTTGGCCTCTGGCTGAAGGCTTCCCAAGGGTCTGGCCAGGTACTGGGTCCCTCCTGAGTCCTCTTGCCAGGCTGCGCTCTGCTCGCAGAGACAGCGGTGCTTTGGCTGTACGCCTCCCGCTGCCTTGCCGCAGAGCCCCTGGCTGCTGGCTGCAGCAGGTTGGAACATGATACTGGGCAGGCCTGCTGGCCGTGATCCCTACCAGGCTCACCAGGTCTGGTTCTTGCATGGCTGTCCTGGCCTGAGCCTAGCTGTGAGGTCCAGCCTCAGCGTGAGTCCTGTACGGGTGCAGAGCCAGCCAGCCAAGGAAGGGTGCGCTCCTACACCTGTGACCCTCTTCTGTGGACAGGGAGGTGCCCTGGGGGCTGGCACACGAGCCCCTGGATAGCGTCAGGACCGACGTGAGTCCAGGGCACCTCTGTGGATGGTATGCACTGCCTTTCTGCTTGATCCTGGGTAGGAGTTAGGTCGCCATCACCCAGCCCTACATCTGCCCTGCACCAACTCCTGTGCCCACATGTCCCTGTGTAGGTGACAGGAGCAGACAGGACCAGAGGTCCCCACTCCACTGCTCCCGGGGAGCTCAGCCCTCCGCAGAGCGGGTGTGAGGGGAGGTAGGTGGGATCAAACCCAGCCAGGCGCAGAGGCAACAGGCAGCCATTCCTGGGTGGGGCTGGCAGCGGCTTCTATGTCTGGCCAGCCTGCACCCTGGGGTTTGCACCAACAGTGTTGGCTAAGAGGGTCTGGTTAGGACAGGAACCAGGCTGGACAGTACCCAGACTACCCAGGCCCAGAGGTAAGCCAGGCTGTGCTTCTCACTGCAGGTGCAGTGGCCTGCAGGGCCCCAGAGGTGGGTGCAGGGAACACCCGGCGGGCCGCTCGCGCCCGAGGGGAGCGTCGGAGGCACACGATTACCAGCGGCGTGGACTGTGGCCTGGTGAGAGGGCAGGCAGGCCTTGGGGGGTGTTGCTGAGCCAGGGGTTGGCCCCCCTCCCCTGGGGCAAGCCTGGGTAGAGGGGCTGGGAGGCCAGGACCCTGTCCCAGAGGGGGAGCAGGGCTGCAGGGTTCCCCGAGACAGGCTGCGCACGTGTGCATGTTCTCTGGCCTGTGTCTGCTGACCTGCATGTACACGCATCTCAGCTGCAGTTCCGCGGCCTGCGCACATGCACGTGGGCCCACACAGGCGTGTGCGGGTGAAGGAGGCTCACGGCCTATGTGTCGCAGCTGGAGCAGCTGGAGCAGCTGGAGCAGGAGCAGGAGGTGCTGCTGCAGGGCCTGGAGCTGATGGGCCGCGGCCGTGACTGGTGCCAGCAGCAGCTGCAGCGCGTGCAGGAGCGCCAGCGCCGCCTCAGCCGCAGCCGGGCCAGCGCCGTGAGTGTGGGCGCCTCTGCTGGCCCCAGGGTGCCCTGGGGAACCCCCTGTCGGCAGCACCATGGCTCCTTCCTGGCCCTGGTGCCCGGGGGGGAGGGGCGCCGGACCCCCTCACAGCCCCTTGCTCTTCCCCCAGGACCTGGGGGCTGCGGGGAGCCCACGCCTGCTGGGACAGTTACTGCCCAAGGTTGAGGAGGTGGCCCGGTGCCTGGGGGAGCTGCTGGCTGCAGCCTGTGCCAGCAGCCGGGTAGGTGTCCAGCTGCCTGCACCCTAACCCTAACTGTCTACACCCGGCCCACTACCTGCTCCCGGCCTGGAGGCTGCGCTGACTGCGCTCTCCTGCAGGCCCCAGCCCTGGCCTCCTGTGTGTCCCTGGGCCCTGGCCTGGCCCCCACCTCGCCTCCCAGGCCTGGCTGGCAGCAGCAGACCGTCCTCATGCTGAAGGAACAGAACCGGCTCCTGACCCAGGTGAGGTGTGGGGAAAGGTCGTGGGCCTGGGGGCCAGGCCAGCCCTGACCGCCCGCTATCCGCTGCCCAGGAGGTGACCGACAAGAGTGAGCGTATCACCCAGCTGGAGCAGGAGAAGTCGGCCCTCATCAAGCAGCTGTTTGAGGCGCGGGCCCGCGGCCAGCAGGACGTGGGGCCTCTGGACTCCACCTTCATCTAGCCGGGCACGCACCTGGGCTGACCCAGCCTTGGCCGCGGGCCCACCAGTGGCCTGGACACAGCCTGTCAGTGGACCTCCCCCTCCATGGCCATCAGGGCCCCCACGGCCTGCCCCAGGCTGATTGGGACCTCCATATACTTCCAGTCTTGGGGTGCTGACTGGGGTGGGGGTGCCCCGTCACTCAGCACAGCCCATTGCTGCTCCTGCCACTGTCGTTGGGTGGCGGGGACCCCTTCCCTGTTTACCGGATCTCAGGCATCCCTGGCCAAGGAGGGGAATGTTTACAGCTGTCCTGCCCCTGCCTGCCTCTGACCCTGGGGTCCCCGTCTCAGCACAAAGTACTGGTCACCCGGGCTGCACTTTTGGTAATGGCCAGCAGGTGGCGCCAAACAAGACCTTTCAGCCCCGTTGCCTGCGGTACTGTGTGGGAGTTGGGGGGGGCCAGCAACGGTGGGTGGCCCTGAGGCGTGGACACCCAGACTCGGGGACAGACTGGCCAGCGGCCCCGGGACAACTTCCTTCTTCCACTCGAGGACACCTGGATGAGGTGGCTGCTGCGCTGTTGGGAGCAGGTGCGGGCGCATGGTGGCCTGCACAGGGCTGCCAGGGTCTCAGGGGTGGTCCCCGGGCTGGGAGGGGCTGTGCCCACCGCTGAGCAGAGCCAGTGGGACCCTGGGGTGACTGGGCTTGGATGCCTGCCTGCCTGCCTTTTCCCACAGACCCCAGGCCCAAAAGGACACAGGTTTTCTTTCTTCTGTTCTTTCTTCCTTTTCTCTTTTTAATACTGGGGAGTGAGCCCAGGGTCCTCGCACTATGTCCACAGCCTCCTTAAAATTTTTAATTTTGATATGGGAGGTTGCTAAGTTGCTCAGGCTGGGCTCAAACGTGTCACCCTCCTGCCTCAGCCTCCCAGGGTGCACCACAGGGCCTGCTTGCTAGGTCTGGTGCCCAGGCAGGCCTCTGATCGCGCTGTGTGGCCCCCGGTGTCTGTGCTTCAGCCTCCCAGGCGCGGGGACTGTGTGCCTGGCTCTAATGGGGTTTCCATGCCTTTGGCCAGGAGCACCCCATACTGAGCATAGCGGAGGGGTCAAACCTGGCTGCGGGCACTGGAGGTCACCAAGTGGCTCGGGTATTCCATCCCCCTGGGGAGATCCCACGGGAGGTGTGGGCCCAACCTCCCTGATAGGTCCCACGGCCGGTGTGGAAGGAGCATGACCCCCTGGCAGGGGGCAGGACTCCTGAGGTCTGGGGCCCCGCCCACACTCCATCCACCCGGAGCAGATTGGCCCCTTAACAAGGGTTGTGTGGGGAAGAAAAGGAGCCATGGGGCCACAGGAGGCTTGGGGGACCCCCTGGGTTCGCTGTCCACCCCCACCGCCTCCCCCAGGAAGGCGAGTTCTGGCTGGGAGGGGAGCTGCTCTTGAAGGTCGAGCACCAGAGTGGACCCAGTGCCCGCAGGTGGGGTGCCCCCAGGACCTCCTGGCTCACTAGGTCAGCCTGTGGGGTCCTTGGGTTTGCCGCACCCCCCACCGTCCTGGGGCCATACATAAACACCTTCCAGACCCAGGGCCACCCCACCAGGGTAGTAGGTCCTGCAAACAGCCCCTGGCATTTGCAGACCCAAAGCCTGGGCATAACACCTGGCCCGAGGGCACGCTGGCCCCGCTCTGCAGCTGTGGGCTGTGCCAGGCTGTTCCTGCTGGCGATTCCACCAGTCCCCATGGCTGTCACTGCTCCTGCCCGTGTCTGTGGACAGCAGGGACCCTTCTCCCTGGCTCTCAGCCTCTGGGCCGGGCAGTGGCAGCATGCCTACAGCTGCCCCAATCCCACCAGCCAGCGCCTGTGTCAGCACAGAAGGCGCTGTGTGCACTCTGGCCAGCGCGAGGCAGAGGACTTCCCCCAAAGTGTGTGTCACTCCCCAGGGGGCTGGACGCCCCTTGACATCATCCCAGAACTGGAGACAAAACACAGAACCCTGCTGGGCCTGGTGGCACAGTCCTGTAGTCTCAGCAGTTGGGGAGGCTGAGGCAGGAGGATCTCAAGTTCAAACTCAGACTGAACAACTTAGTGACTTAACTCTCAAGATCAAGAATAAAAAACGACCCAGCTGCGCATGGTGGCACATGCCTGTAATCCCAGCACTCTGAAGGCTAGGCAGGGGATCACCGTCGTTTTGAAGCCAGCCTGGGTCCCACAGTGAGGGTAGGACCACCCCGGACAACAGTGAGACCCTGAATCAGAGAAGTAAGATGCGGGGCTCGAGGGGTGGCACAGGGGAAAGCGTCGGCCTAGCAAGCGCCAGGTGCCTGCGTTCGTCTCCCCAGCACTGGGCGTGGTGGTGCCGGCCTGTAATCACAGCACTCGGGAGGCTGAGGCAGGAGGATTGCCCTGAGTCTTAGGCCAGCCTGGGCTATAGAGGGAGACCCACTCTCAAAAAAAAACAAACAAAAAAAAACTGAGGTGGTGGCCCAGTGTGAAGGCCTGGGTGACAGTCACGAGGACCTTCCAGGTAACGCAGGGTCCAGGGCTAGAGGGAAGGCCGCGGGGGTAGCACGGGAGCTGGCTTGGAGAGGAGCCTCTTGGCCTTGGCGCTACGGATGCCCGCCCTGACGGCTGGGGCAGTGGCGCACGCCTGTGACCGCAGCGCTGGGTGAGGCGAAGGCCAGTGGTCATGAGCTTGGGCTCCACCTGGGAAACTCAGTGACTGAAAACTTACTCTAAAAAACTAAAGTGGGGAGCTGGGGACCTGGCCCCACAGAAGCCCTGAGCTTAGTCCTCAGTGCCCCTCCCAAGCCCCCAAGAGTGCGTTCTGGGTTCAGGCTGCCTGTGGGGCGAGAGACCACGCAGGACCAATTGAGTGTCCCAGTGGGTCAGGTGTGGTGGCGCAGGCCTGTGATCCCAGCACTCGGAGGCTGAGACAGGAGGATCACAATTTCAAGCCCAGCTGGGGCAATTCAGTGACTCAGCAAAGCCCTGTCTCAAAAAGGGCTAGGGGGCGATGCATGCGTGTAACCCTAGGGTTTGGGAGGCAGGATTGTTGTGAGTTTGAGGAGGCCAGCCTGGGCTACATAGTGATTTCAGGACCAGCCTGGACTACAGGGTGAGATCCTGTCTAAAAGAAAAGGGGGATATGGGATTTAAGCTTAGTTTGAAGACCCCAGGCTCAATCTCTACTACTAAAAATAACCTAAAACCAGCGAGGTGTCCCAGCTGGCAGAGGGCTCAGGGGAGCTCCCATGGGTAGTGCTGACCTCTGGGCCTTCAGCTCTGGGGACCAGTGGGCAAGTGCCTGTGCTTGGGAACTGCCCAGGGCCCTGGGCTGCTGTTGGCGCCACCCCCAGTACTCCCAAGTGTGGCCGTCCTAAGTGCCCGGGGACTTGGCTGCACACACCCTGGAGGGAGACGGCCCCTGCTGAGAACGGTGGCCCGTGCCACGAGCGAGCAGGAAAGCTTGATGAGTGCGATGATGGCTAGGCAGAAGTGGCCGCCAGCTAGGAAGGGAGCCCGAGCTGGGAGTCTCAGGAGTCCTCCGGGAGCCCGCTGGCGTGGGCCTGGCAGCCCAGGAGGCTGCGGCAGGAGGATGGCAAGTTCGAGCCCAGCCTGGGCAGCTCAGTGACCTACTGAGGCTCTGCCTCAAAGTCAAAGGTAAGAAGCGGCAGGGAGATGCCTGGCCAAGATGGCGGCTGAGCAGGAGCCCTGCTCAGTGGCTCCTCATGGGCTCGCCCAGAAAGGTGACACGCAGTTTAAAAAGCTGCCTGCTCGGCTGAGCTTGGCGAGGCAGAAGAACTCCACGGATTGAAAGGAAGGAAGCCCCGGGGGGTTGGCAATTCAGACGGCACATCAGAGGCTGAAGACCGCGCCTGTCTAGAAAGCCGCCTGGGCAGGGCCGGGCAGGGCTGGGCAGGGCCGGGCAGCAGCCCGCAGCCCCGGGAAGGCCTGGCCTGGCCTCCGGAACCAAGCCCACGGGTGGTGCAAACTGCAGATGCCTCTCCTGCGGCTGAGCAGACCCGCCCAGGAGAAGCAGTGCTCGGACACGGAGTGGGCAGGGGCCACTTGAAATAGCCCAAGTCCGAGCTGCTTTGGGTAACGCAGCACACCGGCACTTCTGGGGACTCTCTCAGCCAGTGTCCGCAAGGGGCCAGCATCAGAGACAGGTGCAGAGGGGGGCGTGGCCGCCAACCGCCAGAAGGTTTGGGTGGTGGGGACAGCAGCCCGCAGAGGGCGGAGAGGCCGCCCTCAGGGGGAGACCCGGGCAGAGGGGAGCTTTGCTGCTGGGCACGGGAGTGGACGAGACGCGCCGAAAGTCGCTGTACTGCTAGGCCCCCTCACTCCTGCCAGCTCAGAGCTCAGTGGGTTGTCACTTCCCTGCCCACACCCTCATACTGTTTAGAAAAGCCGGGGCTACTGGGGGCGGGCCCTCAGCAGTGGAAGACGGGGCAGCAGGACACGGGTGGACGTCCTGACTCCCCAGGAGCTAACGTCACGGCCCCGAAACAGTGGAACTTGTAGGAAACTAAGCAGACCAAACAAAAAGTTCACATAAGACATAAAGGCAAGAAATGATTGAAGTTGGACGGGGCATAGCTCAGCAGGTGGAGCGCCGGCCTCGCACGCTCAAGGGTCTGGGTTTGATTCCCCAGCATCACGTGAACCAGGTGCAGTGGTGCGCACGTGTAATCCCAGCACTTAGGGAGGCTGAGGCAGGAGGATGGCCATGAGTGCTAGGACATCCTGAGCTGCATAGTGAGTTCAGGACCAGCCTGGGCTTAGACTGAATCCTTGTCTTAAAAAAAAAAAGTGATCTTAAAGAGGAACTTATTAAACAAATAATGGTCTTAATAGAAAATAAGTTTACTGAGTTTATAGAAGACACAAGTAAAAAGTCAGCTGAGGGCTAAGGGCGTGGCTCAGTGATTAGAGTGCTAGCAAGCACAAGGCCGCAGGCTTGATCCGATAATAGTTGGGCGTGGTGGCACACACCTGTAATCCCAGCACTTGGGAGGCTGAGGCAGGAGGACTGCCTGGGCTCCATAGTGAGTTCAGGAGCAGCCTGGGCTACAGAGTCAAAAAAAAAAGTAAGAAAAGAGAAAGAAGAAATCTAACTGAAATTCAGGATATGAAAAATTCATTTGAAAGGAGGGGAAACTGGCTTGAGCGCAGCAAGGGCGGCTCTGGGACCTTGGGGACAGGGCTGAAGACACAAACGACATAATCAAGCATACTCTGAAATCAGAAATGGCCAAAGGAGCTGAGTGCAGCAGATGACGGGTGATTCAAAGAGCCAACCCGAGAACCATGGGTGTGGGAGGAAGACCAGAAGACAGTGCCAAAGGGGTGAAGAATTTATGCACTGAAATCGTGCAAGAACATTGAGTCTAGGACAAGAAATTAATATCCAGGTACAAGGATCTTATAGAACACCGAATAACTTTGACTAGAAAAGAAACTTGCCATGATATATCATAACCAAAACTTCAGAAATTCAACATAAAGAGAAAATATTAAAGGCAGTAAGAGAAATACAGATATTATTTTACCAAAGCAAATCAATTAGAATACCATAGAATTTTTCTTAATGAAAACTTTAAAGGGGCCAGGAGAGCCTGGAGTAAAAGCTTTACAGCCTTAAACGAAAGCAAGTGTCAAGCCAGGTCGTTGTATGCAGCAAAATTATCCCTGAAAATTGGAGAAGTAAACATTTTTATGGTCAGGAAACCCTAAAGAAATTGCAGCCGCTAACCCAGCATTGCAGAAAATACTTGAAGGAATGTTAGAGACTAGCTGCACCAAAGAGCACGGAGGAAAGGAAACGTCCAGAGAGAAAGTGTAACAGAAGAAGAAGCAGGGAACCAGTGCCGTGACAGGATTCAGGGAAGATCTCACAATAATTATTCCCAACGCTAATGCTCTTAACTCCCTTATTGAAAGACACAGACCGGCAGAGTGGGTCAAGAAACAAAACCAACCATTTGCTGTCTGCGAGAAGCACACATCACCCACCGGGAAGCACCCAGCTTGAAGGTAAAGGCTGGAAACTGAGGTTCCATGCTACTGGCGCCTGGACAAAGCACCTGTGTCGCTCTCAGACGCTGCAGACTTCAAACCGAAACAGACCAGAAGGAACAGAGATGGACACTATGTGCTGGTAAAAGGAACAACCCAACTGGAAGAGCTCGCAATTATAAACATATATGCACCCAATGTAGGCACACCCTGTTACATACAACGGAAACTACTGGACATGAAGGACCAAATAGGCCCAGTACAATCGTACTAAGAGACTTCAATACCCCGTTCTCACAAATAGGTCAACCAGGTAAGAAACCAACAAAGAAACATCAGAGCTAAGTCACACCATGGAGCAAAGGGACTCAACATATCTACAGAGTGTCCACTGTCAACAGGACGCACTTTCTTCTCAGCAGCACATGGGACTTTTTCCAAAATAGACCATATCCTTGGACATAGACATGCTTTAAAAATGCGAAAGAATTTAAATAATTCCCTGCACAATTTCAGGTCACAGTGGAATAAAACTAGGACAATAGCAAAAGTAACTACAGAAACTATCCCAAAACATGCGGATTTAATGATACACTATGGAACAATCGTTGGCTCACCAGAGAAACCAAGGAAGGGATCAAAAGCTTCCCGAAGGCGAGTGACAGTGGAAGCACAGCACACCAAAATACGTGAGCCACGGCGGGAGCAGGACTAGGAGGAAAGCTTACAACTCTCAGCGCAGATGTGGGAGACAGAGCAATATCAAATAAGTAATGAAATAGTGCAGCTCGAAGTCGAAGAGAAGCGAGAACGAGCCAAACCCAAAGGCAGTAGAAGGGAAGAGATCATAAGAATCAGGAGATCAATGAAAGTGAAACACAAAAGGACCAAAGATCAGTGGATCAAAGCGGGCTCTTCAGAAAGATAAGTGAGACTGAAAGTCTCTAGCCAAACTCCGTAAAAGAAAGAAAAAACTCACACCAATACAACTAGAAATGAAAAAGGTGAAATCACAACAGGCACTGTTGAAATCCAAAGATTATAAGAAACTATCTTGAAAAACTGCATTACCATAAATTCATGAATTCAGAACAAATGGTTAAATTCCTTGACACACACAATATACCAAAATTAAGCCAAGAAGATATAGAAACCCTGAACGAAGCAATAACCAGGGATAAAATTGAGGCAGTAATAAAGGACCTACCAACAAAGAAAAGCCCAGGACCTGAGGGATTCACTACGGAATTTTACTGGAACTTTAGGGAAGAGTTAGTGCCAATGCTCCTTAAACTCTTCCATGAAATTGAAGAACAGGGAACACCTCCCAGGTCCCTCCTGGAAGCAGGTGTCATCTTGATCCCCAGACCAAATAAGGAAAGAAAGAAAACTGTAGGCCAATTTCCTTAATAAATGTAGATGCGAAAATCCTCAATAAGATACTTGCAAACAAAATGCAACAAGTTATTAAAAAGATCATACAGCATGCCAAGTTAGCTCCAGCTCAGGGATGCAAGACCGGTCCAACATACGCAATCAATTAATGGAATACGCCGCATCAGCCAGAGCAAGGACGAAAGCCACATGACCATCTCAGCAGGTGCAGAAAAAGCCTTTGACAGAACGCGACATCCCGGCTGAGGCAATCAGGCAAGAGAACAGAATAAAGGGCACACGCATGGGAAGGGAGGAAGTCAAGCCGTCCTCATCTGCAGATGACGTGACCCTTCGCGTACAGGACCCCAGAAACTCCACCAGAAGACCCTCCGACCTAATAAACACGTTCGGCCAAGTTGCAGGACATAAAATCAGCACACACAAGTCAGCAGCAATCCTTAACAGCAACGATGAAAACACAGAGGCAGGGATTAGAAAAACAATTCCATCCATAGTTCCCTCAGAGAAAATTAAATACTGAGAAATTAACCTAGCGAAGCAAGCCAAGGCCCTCTGCGCCGAGAACCGCAGCGCTCTGGAAAAAGAAATCCAGAGAATTTCAGAAAATGGAACCACATCCCCTGTTCCCGGAGAGTCAGAACCCACATTGTCAAAACGGCCAACCACGCCGGGGACAGGAGGGTAATTAATTTTGAAAGGGCAGGGAAGAAGCCGGGTGTGGAGGCGCACGCCTGTCATCCCGGCACTGGGAGGCCGAGGCAGGAGGACGGCCGTGAGTCCAGGGCCAGCCTGGGCTCCAGAGTGAGTTCAGGGCCAGCCTGGGCCGCAGAGCGAGACCTTTGTCTCAAAATAATAAAAAAAAAGAAAAGAAAAGAAAAAGGAAAGAAAGGGACTGGGAAGGTAGCTCGGTACAGAAGCTGCGGGCTCGACCCCCAGCAGGGCGAAACCGCGTGCCCGCACACGCACACAGCCGTGGCCCGCGTGCTCGGCCGGCTGTTTAATGACCTCCTTGTCCCCGGAGGTTGGGACGTGCCCGGGTCTCCCGCGCCAGTTACAATCAAGGCGGGCGAGGTCACGCCAGCCCCACCCGTGTGCGGCGCTTGGGACCGGCCGGCGGCTGTGCTCGGAGCCGGCGGGGATGCAGGCGGGACGATCAGCTGTCCGCGTCCACTGGGGCCGCCGCGGCGCCCTGCCCTTTGGTCAAAGGCCCGTTCAGACGCTGCCAAAAGACTGAAAGACGTGATGGCACAGGCCTGGCATCTCAGCACTCGGGGGGGCCGAGGCAGGAGGATCTCGAGTGTGAGCCCGACCCGGTGACGCAGCGACTTAGCGACATCCTGCCTCAAAGCAAAACACAAAAGCGGGCTGGAGATGCGGCCCGGTGGGCGGCGCTGAGTCCATCTCTGGTGCGCGGCGGGGCGGGCCGTGGCGATTTCAATCGGGAGACTCGGCAGAGCCGGCTCCCTCCCCGCCACCGGGCCTCTCCCGACCGGCGGGGCTGTGGGCGGGCCGGTGTCCCCAGGAGGAGGGCGGCCCGGCTGCGCCCGGTGCCCGGTGACCGGTGCCCAAGGCCGCAGCCCTGTGCCACCCGTCCGGCCCGGGGCCCAGCGTGAGCCAAGCGGCCACACACGCGTGCCCCCTGCTGTTTTCTCTGGAAAGCGGGGGCCAGGCCCTGCTCGACGCGCGCCCCTGGGCGTTCCTTCCAGAGAAAGGAAGTGGTTTTCCCGCAGGGACCTGGACGTGGGTGGTCAGAGCAGAGCTACGTCGTTACCAAACGGGGACGCGTCCGGGCGCCTTCCTGAGAGTGACGGCGCCCTGCAGTGGGGGCCACAGCCCGGAAGGCCACCAGCGGCGCGTGACAGCGTCACGCCCGAGATCAGGGGCGACGTGGACGCTGACGACTCAGCTGTGTGTCAGTGGGAACGTCACGGGAACGTCACGGCGACCGCCGGGCTGGCAGTGGGAAGTGGGGGTGGGAGGGGGGGCTGGAGGGACGGCTCGGCGGCTGGGCGTGGTGGCGCACACCTGCCATCCCAACGCTCCGGAGGCGGAGGCAGGAGGATTGCCCTGAGTCCCAGGCCAGCCTGGGTGACCCAGTGAGTTCAGGACCAGCCTGGGCTGCAGAGTGAGGCCCTGCCTCAAAATAAATAAATAAGAATAAATAAATAATAAAAAATAAAAAATTTTGGAGACTAAAAATTTACCAAAAAAGCTTCAGCAAACATGAGTATTTACAAAGTGCTGAAATCTCCCTCTTTTATGATCCGGCATAAAACAGTAATGACTTTATGGTCGGTTCTACACTAAATATTACTGGCAAAGTACTTATCTTCATTAAAAGTTCAGCAGAGTAGGGATTACAAAATTACTATTATGTTAAACGCCCACTGCGTTTCTATAAAACAGCATAACATCCCTAGAAATTTTGATTATTTATTTATTTGTACTGCAGCACTGAGGATTGACCCCAGGGCCTTAGCACTGAATTACATCTGTAGCCCTTGCTTCTTCCTATGCTGCTAACCTGCCCAGGCTGGGCTCAAACTTGAGATCCCCCTGCTTCAGCCTCCCAGGATGTTGGGATGACAGGCCTGCAACACTGGGCCTGCCTAGAATATTCGCTTTAAAACAGTAAAACAAGCAGGTCCAGGTAGCACGCGCTGGTCATCCCGGCATTTGGAAGGCAGAGGCAGGAGAAGCACCGACTCGGGCCTGTCGGGGCAGCTAAGCAAGATCCCGTCTGGAGATGGGATATGAAGAGGCCTGTGGGTGTGGCAGAGGGCTCCTGGTTCGCCAGCCGGGGAGGCTGAGGCGGGAGGCTCAAATGCACGCCCAGCCTGGGCAGTTCCGCGATTCAGCAAGACTCCGTCTCAAAACGCAAACGTAACAGGTCTGTGCGTAGGCTCAGCGCAGAGGCCGCGGCTCAGTTCCCGGTGCTGCTGGACACACGGTGGACACACTGGGCCGGAGGAACAGCCCAGAGGCCCAGCAAGCCGAAGGCCCCGGGTTCAACTCCCAGCGTCGCGCAAGCATGGTTGTGTGTGCCTGGAATCCCAGTGCCCAGGAGGCCGAGGCGGGAGGATTGCTCTGAATTGGAGGCCATAGTGAGTTCAGGGCCTTCCAGGACTAAATACATTTCTTTCTAAAAAGAAGAAGAAGAGGAAGAAGCAGAAGAAGAAGAAGGAGAAGAAAATAGTAAAATAAAAAATAGAGAACCCTCATAGAGGAGAGTGCCTGTCCCCACCCGACCCCTAGCTGGGTGTCACGGGGCTCTGCCAGGGCCTGACATGCCATATGTGGGTGTATTATGAGCTGCATCTCCACCCTAAAAAAAAATTTTAAAAATTAAAGACTTTTAAAAAAAGCTACCGCAATGGACCTCGCTCGGCCGGAGCACTGGGACTCGGTGGGACAGGGTCTCAGGATAGGTGGACAAGGAGTCGGCGATGTGACAAACAGACACAGACAACTCAAGGCAGTTGCATCTGAGTGTATTTTGCTTAAGCCATTTTCCTCTTTTTATACAGCGGTTGATTACATAGCGCCATTGTTCAGGTAACTACTGGTGATTAATAAATTCCAAAAAGGCTATTTTAAACATATAAGAACAAAAGCTTAATTTTTAACAGTTATCCCCCTGGCACTGACCTGTGGTCAATTTGTTAGGCGTGGATTGACAAAAGCTTCAATGTGACTTGGTGGGTGAGGGCACGAGATCAAAGAAAGCTGCAAACACCTAGATTTTGTTTACTGTACCGTTTGAAAAATCCTCTCCCATGATTGTCTTGGGTGTTTTACTATATCACGTATTTTATCATTATAGGGCTTTCTTTCTTCCTTTTAGGTAACTTTAGTAAAGCCTGACACACTGGGGGTGCATCTGGGGTAGAATCTCACCGGGTGGAACAGTCCTTACTGTTTCGTGGAAGGTGCGGTTGGTGATTTGAAAGAAACACTGCGCTCAGGGCGCCTTGACCTCGTAATCAAAGGAAGCAGTGAGGTGAATGTGACGAGAGCAGGACAGCAGCCGAGGACACGCAGCAGCTGGCCCAGACCGCTCGTTCCCACGGGCGTGCTTCCTCGAAGCTTTGCAGCGTCGCGCGTGCAGGCTCACGCAGACTCGTAGGAGGTGGCGTGGCAAGCTACCGTTCGGTTGAAGGGATTGTGTCAGTCTGAGGGAGTCAGCACCCACACCTCCATTAGGATTAGGATTTGTGAACCACCCTAGATCCGGCACCAAGAACCGGCCTGGCTTCGAGTGTGAGTGACGTGTGGGCTGGCCAATGAGAGAATAGCACCCACCCGGATGTGGGAGGGCCGACTGGAATTCCAAGGGTATAAAAGGAAGGAAGGGGCGCAGGTCGACTTCTTCCTCTGGGGAAGTTGTCGCCTTCGCTGACCTGCCCAGGCTGGGGTCTCCGCGGGGGATCTGCAGCAGACCCACCTCACCGCTGCCCTGCATCCTGGCCGGGAGGTCTGCGTCACGGCCGAGCAGCCATCTTGGACCGTCTCTGTCCTTGGGTTTGTAAGCCTTCCTCGCAGACCCTTTTGTGATAAAACCTGTAAGTTGTGTCTTTTGAAAGAACCCAGATCCATACAGCTACACATTAGAGAAGTGAACCTTAATTGCAGAAAAATTTTAATGCTTGGGGATGGTGGAGTAGCCTAGCAAGCTCAAGACCGTGGGTCGGTTCCCCAGCGCCACGCAAGCCGGGCGTGGTGGCACACACCTGTCATCCCAGCCCTCGGGAGGCGGAGGCAGGAGGATCACGGTGAGTCCGAGGCCCGCCTGGGCTCCATCGTGAGTTCAGGACCAGCCTGGGCTGCAGAGCGAGACCCTGCCGCAAAAAACGAACAAAACCAAAAGCCTCCCTGTCCCCTCCCCCCCAAAAAAAAAAACCTTAATGCTTTAAAAGATGCTAAAGTGCAGCCGAGCGCAGCGCCGCAGGGCTGTAATCCCTGGAGGCCGGGAGGCTGAGGCGGGAGCCTGCAAATTTGAGCCTCATCTGGGCAGTTCAGCAACTTGCTGAGACTCCGTCTCCCAATCAGAAATCACCAGTGGGCTCAGTCCCCAGGACGAAACCAACAGTTAACTTTGCCCACGTGGCGCGCAGTTTCCGTGTGACTCCGTGGGGAACCCCAGCCAGGCCTTCCCAGGAATTTGGTGAGCTGGCGAGAGGAAGGGTGGGGAAGGCCCGGGCCGGAGGCGGCTGGGGGGAGGGGGGTCGTTCCGGTTAGGCGCTGCCCCAGCACCCCGAGCCGGGCCGAGGCGGCCCAGGCCGGGGAGGGGCCCCGCACCGCGCGCCGGCTCACGGCGGGGCGGCCACAGCCGCCTGTGCGTTCCGGGCCGAGCTGGAGCCGATTCCGGGCCTCCCACGCCTGCAGATGGCCGGGAGGCTCTCCGGGACCGTGCGGGGGCGGCGCCTGGGATGCGGGCCCCCAGAGCCCAGGAGCCCTGCCGGAGCGGAGACGCCGGCCGTGCGGACCCAGGGAGGGCCCGGCGCCCTCCTAGCTGGGCAGGGCCGTCTCGCTGGCCGCAAGGTCCCCACGCGGCTGTTTTTATTCGCGGCGGCGCTGGGGACGGGGCCTTCACAGTGAGCTGAGCCTGCTCCCGCTTTCCCTTTTGGACTCTGGAGAGAGGGGCTAAGCGGTCCAGCCCCGGCTGGAACTGGCTCTTCCTGCCTCAGCCTCCGGAGGGCCGGGTGACAGGCCTGTGCCACGGGGGCCCCATCCCAGCACCTGGAGCCGCTCCATGCCCAGAGGACAGGGGTGTGGAGGAAGCTGAGGTGTCGGGAAGGCCCCGGGGAGCAGCGTCAACTGTCGGGAACCGCCTGTGCCAGGCGCACTGGTCCGGGTGGTTCCCTGGAGCGAGACTGGGGTGAGTAACGTGGTCGCCAAAGCCTTCTGTGTGCGGGTGCCCGCAGCGTGATGTCACAGCCCAACACGCAGGATCCAGCAACAGGAAGGCACACGAATGCCAACACGGCTGTCTCAGAGATGCGGTGTGTGCCAGGCGTGCGGCTCGTGCCCGTCATCTCCACGCTCCAGAGGCTAAGGCCAGAGGACCACAGGTTTGAGGCCAGACCGAGCAATTTAGCAAGACCTCGTCTTCAAAAACGAAAGCCAGGGCTCTTGCCTGGAAAGCCCAAGGCCCCGAGTTTGATTCCCGAGCGCCTCATAAACTGGGTGCGGTGTTGCCCGTCTGTAATCCCAGCACTCAGGAGCCTGAGGCAGGAGAGTTGCTGAGTTTGAGGCTACACAGTGAGTTCAAGACCAGCCTTGACTAAGAGTGAGACCCTGTTTCAAATAAATACATAACAATGAATAAAAAAAAATAAGTACATAAAAACAAAAGCACACTGGGCGTGGGAGGGCACAGTCATCACTCCCAGCACTCAGGGAGGCTGAGGAGGATGGCAAGTTCAAGCCCAGCCAGGGAAACTTAACCACTTGAAAACCTGTCTCAGAATAAAAAGTAAGAAAGCGTGCGGGTATAGCTCAGTCCAAAGGGCCTGGGCTCAATCCCCAGTACACACACAGACACAGACACACAGACACACACACACACACACACACACACACGAGTAAAAACAGCTAAGTATTAAGCACTATGTCAAGATAAAATTGAAAGTCCGGGAACACCGTAAAGCAACGCCAGGGGGTGACCAGCGCTCCATCCAGGAGAGGGGGACCTGGAGGCGCCGGGCACAGGGCTGCTGGGTGCGCAGACTGGCGCTCACACAGCTGTGCTGCTAAGGTTGTTTTCATGGACTCGCCTTGTGCCCACCCACCTGGCACAAACCGGAGCATTCCCAGGCTGTGCTGGCTTCCCATGTGGCAGGTGGCTGCCCGGCGCCGGGCCCCAGCCGGAGTGCAGCAGCATCCCTGGCTGACTCTGTGCCCAGATCCTCACATGTAGGAAGTGCTCAGCAAGGTCTTGTTGAATGACTGAGTGAGCGCAGGAAGCCAGGAAGCCAGGAGCGATTTTTCCCAAGGCCTGGGCAGTTTCTGGTGGGAAGACTGAGGCAGGCGGTGAGATCTCCTCTCCGGGAGGTTGATTCTCCTCAGGAGGGAGCGCTGCACGTCTGGGAGCCCACCTTTTTCTCCTGGGCCCAGGCTAAGCTCCAAGCAGCACGTCTGGAGCCCCTGCCCTGCGGAGGTTCCCGGAGGCCTGGCCCCAGCCCAGCCCCTTCCTGTTCCCCTCTCCCAGGCCCTCCAGCCTGCCTTTCAGGGGCCCAGCACCCAGAGGCCAACTTCGTGCCAGGAAGGAGGTTCCCGCCCTAGTTCTGCCTCAGAGAACTCAGCTCTGGGCCCTGTCCTGGTCCCTTTCTCCTGCCTTCTTGCCAAGCTGGACTGGGCCTTGGCCCCGGGCCGGGCTCCCCCAGGGCAGGGGCAAGGCTTCCCCTTTCCCTGTCCTCTCCCCAAGCCCGATGGGGGCTCCTGCTGGCCAAGGGCAGTTCAGAGCGCTGGAAGCTGTGTGAAGGCGGGGCTAGGTAGGGATGGCGGGTGGGCTGCAGCCCCATGGGCACCGCCTTGCGGGGTACTGCACCCTCCACAGCACCTCTGTCCCCTCCTTTCCAGGCCTCCCATATGTGCCTCGCTCTGCTCTGGGCTCTCAGGGGGGACAAAGGGCCTGGAGCCCAGAGCAGGCCACACCCCACACTTCTGGAGCCTCGCCAGGCGTGGCTGCAAGGAGGCCGAGCCCCTTCCTCTGTTCCCAGCCCTCCCTCCCAGGGCCGAGATGGAAGAAAGGCTCCTTTGCTGGGTTTGTGACACCAGACCTCAGCCTGGGCGCCAGGCCCAGCCCCATTGTCCCGCTGGGTCCACGACCAGGGCATTGCCCAGACCCAGCTGCCATCAAAGGCTCCCTGGTGGTCTTGCCACATGGCCCCCTAGGGACAGGAGGCTCTGCGCCAGAATTCCTGCTCCGAAGGGCACTGAGTCGGTGGCTCCTGGCCAGGGGGAGACTCTATGCCTGCTCAACAGGCTGGCAGGGGCTGTGGGGGTCAGAGCTGAGGCTGGGCACTTCTGGGGGGGCATCTAGACTGGGGTGTGTCTAGGCCTGGCAGGGGACCCCCTCCTGCTCTAGGATAAGGCCTTGCTGTGCCCACTCTCAGGCTGAAGGGCAGAACTTGGGGCTGGGTTGGCACTCACTGCCTCTTCTGTTTGGCAGGTGTGGCCAGTGGGCCATCCCTGCCCGTCCCTGCCTGTGTCCTCCATTGTCACCAAGCCTGGGGCTTCCCAAGGCCAGGTGCAATCGTGGTGCCGCGGAACTGACATGTGTGGGCTGGCTGAGTCAGGATGAGGGCCAGCTCTCCTCCCCAGGGAGGGTATATACGCCCGCACAACTGGCCCCTGTGCCCTGAGCCCAGCCTGCAGCCTCTGTGGCTCCAGTGCTGGCTTCATAGCTTCCTCTGACCAGGGGGGGAGAGCCAGGCCTGGTGGGACAGGCCTGGAACCCCAGTGCTTGGAGACTGAAGCAGGAGGGTCTCACCCCGGCAACTTAGCGAATCAGTGAAGCCCGGTCTCAAAAGCTGCAGCTGGCTGGGATGGAGTTGGGTCTGGCTCTCAGTACTCTCCAAAAAGTGGTACGTTTTCCTTTCGAACGGGGGTGACCTTTAAAGTGACCTCAGAAAGGCATCCTTCTTTGGGTGCAGACACCCCGGCTACTCGCGGCGCCCAGGGCTCTCGGGGTACCCAAGTCCCAGAAATAGGAAGACACCGCGAGAAGACTTGCGCTCTCGCTTCTGATCCTGCGGCGCGAGCGGGCTTGGAGCCGGGTGGAAGCGCGGCCGCCAGGCGGCCCTGCGTCGGGACGGCCCAGCGCGCCCTGGAGCCCGAGGAGCGACCCGCCAGCCCCGGGGCGCGGTGACTCACTCGCCGCCTCACCTGCGCTCGGGCGGGGCGGGGCCTCCAGTGGGCGGGGCCGGCGGCGGGCGGGGCCACGGGGGCGGGGCCGTCCCGACGCCTACCCCGCGGCCCGGCCCCGCCGGCGTCCCCGCCGCTCGCCCGCGTCCAGGCTGCCAGCTCCCGCGCGCCTGCCGATGGCCGAGAAGGTGCTGTCCCTGCTGCCGCCCCTGCTGCTGGCCACGGCGGGCCTCGCCGGCCTCCTGCTGCTTTGTGTCCCCACCCGCGACGTCCGGGAGCCGCCCGAGCTCAAGGTGCGAGCCCGGCGCTCGCCCGGGAAGCGGGCCGGGCCTGGCCGGGCCGGATCGGGCCGGGAGAGCGGAGAGCGGGGCGCGGCGGGGCGGGACCGCGCGGCCCGGCTGCGCCCGCGCCGAGGACTCCCGCGCTCCGCCCCCGCCTGGCCGGGTCCCCAGTCCAGCGCGGCCCGGGGCGGCGGCGACGCTTCCGGGGCGACGGGGGTGTCGGAGTGAAAGTCACGGGGACTCCGCGGCGGCCGCTCGAGGGGACGGCCGGCGACTCCCCACGGCCAGACCGCCCTGGTCCCGTCCCGCGGCGACCCCGGGCGCGGGCCCCGCCTCTGCCCTGAGGCTGCCCCGGAGGCGGTCGGCCCCTGGATTCAGCCTCGCTGAGGGGTGCCGCGCCCCGGGGACCGGGCACTCGCCCCTCCACTCCCCTCGCCTGGCCGGTCCTCCGAGTGGCTGGCCCCTGAAGGCGGGCTTGGCAGCGACCATGCCGGCTGGGTTGGGGCTGGGCAAGGTCGGACCGGGGATGGGGGTTAGCGGCTTCCTTGCCTCACTGTGCCTGTTCTGGTGGGAGGAGGAGACCCAGGCAGGCAGGGAGGACCCTGCCGGACAGACCCGTAGTGGGGTGGGAGGTGGGTCCCAGCCCTGCTTGGGCTCTGGAGCAGCTTCCGGGGCCCAGGAGAACTGCAGCAGCCCTTGGCCAGGTGGCTCCGGTCCTCAGTCTGGCCGTGGGAGCAGGTACTGCAGAGTCCCTCCTGAGCTGGAGCCCCTCAGCCTCTCCCCAGCCCTGACTTGGGGGCTTAGAGAAGGGACCTGGCGTACAGGCCCAAGCGCAGCCTCTGGAGCCTCTGCCCTGCAGCCCCTGCTCCACGTCCTCAGACTGTGGCAAGATCAGGACGGATGCCGGCGGGAGGACGGGAGCCAGAGGGGCTGCATGCTCCTCCTGCGGGTGGGCCCGTCTTGTAGGCAGGAGCCCTGCACGGTGCCGGATGTCATTCCCAGGTGTCCTTGCAAGTAGCCCTCCTGGAGCCTGGCCTGGCTCTGCAGTTGGAGGGCCAGGGGCCCCCCGCACCCACCCAAGGCTGTTGCTTGGTTCTGTGCACCTACCTCACTCAGTAGGAAGCCCAGCCCGAGATGGGAGGAGTGAAGGGCCGGAGACTACAGGGCCCAGACGCTCAGGCTGGCTCTCCACCCCACCCCCAGTATGGCATCATCCTGGATGCCGGCTCTTCACACACATCCATGTTCATCTACAAGTGGCCGGCAGACAAGGAGAATGACACCGGGATCGTGGGCCAGCATAGCTCCTGTGATGTTCGGGGTGAGCCCCACCCCAGGCTTGGCTGCTCCCCGACCTGGACACCCACGCCCTGCAAGGCCTCAGGACCCCTCTCCAGCCTGGGCCTCACAGGCCTCTGCTTGGTGTAGGGTGGGGCTCACGCCAGCTTGAGAAAGTTCCAGAAAGAGAGGCTGGGCCACCTGGGTCTGGGAGGGGCTGGGGGCAGTTTGTGTTCCGGAAGGGGAGCCCAGGTGCAAGAGGGAGGTTTAGCCTCACCCAGCCCAAGACTGGCCTCAGTGCCCCAGCTGGAGCAGGAGGGGCCCTGAGGATGTGGCTGGGCCCTGGGAGGGAGGCCAGGCTGGGCTGACAATGGCCAGTGCTTTGTCCTGGCACATGTGCCCGCACCCACCTAGCAGGTGGGTAGCCTCAGAAGGTGGGTGGCACCTGAGTCCTTTAGTCTCTCAACTATCTGGGTGTCTCTGGGGCCTTAAGCTGGAGGTGTGGCTAAGCTGCCACCTGGTTGGGAGCCCAGAACCCTAGCCCCTGGAGCCTGTGGCCAGCCTGGGACTGTCTATCGGGCCCATCTCTCCCTCTAGGTGGGGGCATCTCCAGCTATGCAGATGACCCCTCAAAAGCAGGAGAGAGTCTGGTGGAGTGCCTGGAGCAGGCGCTTCGAGACGTGCCCAGAGAGCGCCACACTGGCACGCCCCTCTACTTGGGAGCCACAGCAGGCATGCGCTTGTTAAAGTGAGTGAGGTGCGGCTGCCTGGCCCTGGGGTCCCCCGTACCCTTGGTGCCCACTCTTGGGCTGGGATCCCATCCTTCAGCAGTCCCCTGGCAGCAGGATCACAGCCACCTCGGGAGGAGCCCCTCAGAGTCCTCCCTGCTCCACAGCCTGAGCAACCCAGAGGCCTCGGCCAACGTGCTGGCAGCCGTGACGCGGACTCTGACCCAGTACCCCTTTGACTTCCGGGGAGCACGCATCCTCTCTGGCCAGGATGAGGGTGTATTCGGCTGGGTGACGGCCAACTACCTCCTGGAGAACTTCATCAAGGTGGGCCTGGCAGCTGGCCGGGGGATCCAGGGCACGGCACCTGTCTCCACTGACCCAGCCTCTGCTCTCCGCAGTATGGCTGGGTGGGCCGCTGGTTCTGGCCCAGGAAGGGAACGCTGGGGGCCATGGACCTGGGAGGTGCATCGACACAGATTACCTTCGAGACTACCAAGCCAGCTGAGGATCCAGCCAACGAAGTCCAGCTGCGTCTCTATGGTCAGCACCACCGGGTCTACACCCACAGCTTCCTGTGCTACGGCCGAGACCAGGTCCTCCGGAGACTGCTGGCCAGTGCCCTCCAGGTACCCCTCCGCCCCAGCCCACCCTGCCACACTGTCTCCTACTGGAGGGAGGGAGGGAGAAGGGGCGGGGCCAAGGGCCATGTGGAGGAGGCCATCTCTGATCCAGATCACCTTCTCTGGAAAGACAAGTGGGGACGGGCCCAGCCTGAGTAAGATCCCATGGCCTGGGGCCTGGAGCGAGGGTGCCCAGGTTGGGTCTCAGAGGGCCCTGAGTGCCTGGCAGAGGGGGTTGGCAGTGGGGAGCTAAAAAATGCCCCTGAGCACAAAAGTGCACTTGCCCAAATTGGTGGCATCTTCTGGAGTGTGGGTGGAGCCACTCACATTCGTGCCATCTCCCCAGACCCACCACTTCCACCCCTGCTGGCCGAGGGGCTACTCCCACCAGGTGCGGCTCCAGGACTTGTACCAGTCACCCTGCATCAAGGCTCGGTGGCCCCAGGCCTTCAACAGCAGCACCAGCGTGGTCACCGTGTCAGGAACCAGCGACCCTGCGCTCTGCCGCAGCCTCGTCGCGGGTCTCTTCAATTTCTCCTCTTGCCCCTTCTCCCGATATTCCTTCGACGGCGTCTTCCAGCCGCCCGTGGCTGGGCGCTTTATTGTGAGTCTGGGCAGTGGGAGGAGGCGGGCATGGGAAGCTCCGGGGGCTGCCTGCAGGGTGACGGTGCCCCCTGGCAGGCCTTCTCTGCCTTCTACTACACCGTGGACTTCCTGACGACGGTGATGGGACTGCCCGTGGCCACGCTGCAGCAGCTGGACACGGCCGCGGTGGCCACCTGCAATACGAGCTGGGCTGAGGTGAGGCTGGGAGGTGGGCGCACCCCTGGGGCCGCACGGGGCAGCGTCGGGGCTGCGGCCGGTGGCATCGCGCCTTTCCTGCCACTCGTCTGCTCTACAATTGAGAGGGACCCAGGCCACCCACTCAGTGCCCACTGTAGATTCAAGAAGGGGCCAGGCTCTTATCTGGCCAGGAGCTTGGAAGCCAGGTGAGCTGGGGCCCTGAAGTTTCCTGGGGCACGACCCTGTGGCCCAGGCCTGCGGTGCCCGGTGAGCAGATGGGGTGGGGCAGCTGGGACCGTGTGCGACCAGCGGTGGAGGCAGTGGAGGAGGATTCGGGGAAGACTCGGCACACAGACTTAGCCAAGCCGAGCTGGGCTCAGTGGTGCAGGACTGTAATCCCAGCACTCCGGGAGGCAGAGGATGGAGCCCAGCCTGGGTGGGCAGCGTGGCAGCTTTGTGAGAGCCTGTGTCGGGCTGGGGATGTGGCTCGGTGTGAAGGCCTGGGCTGTATCTGGCTTCTGACACTGGCAGGGCCCTTCCAGAAAGGGGGCTTTGGCATGTGGACTGCGGGACTCCAGGAGGAAGGTGGCCGCCCCATGCTATCCCCGTGTCTGCTCTCGAGTAAGGCCGTGTGGCAGGGGTAGCCATCCCTGCCAGCCTGCCCGGTGCCCGCTGCCGGCCAGGACGGCCTCGATCCAGTGTCCACTGCGACCGTGCCGCCCGCGGTGCCTCTGTGCAGTTGCTCTTGCTGTTTCCGGCCCCCAGCTGTGTCTGCCCCTGACCATCGCCCTCCCTGGTCGCGGCCCCAGTCTTCTGCTGTCGTCCCAGCTGCAGGCTCTGGCTCCTGGGCAGCGGACCCACCTGCCTGACTACTGCGCGGGGGCAATGTTTGTGCAGCAGCTGCTGGCCAGAGGCTACGGCTTCGAGGAGCACACCTTCGGAGGTGTGACCTTCCAGAAGAAGGTGGGCTGGGATGGGGCCGAGGAGGGGTGCGTCTGGGGCCCAGTGGGTGGGGCCTCTCTGGGGCTGAGGCCTCCCCCCTGCCCACAGGCTGCAGACACAGCAGTTGGCTGGGCGCTGGGCTACATGCTGAACTTGACCAACATGATCCCGGCGGACCGGCCGGGGCTGCGCAAGGGCACGGACTTCAGCTCCTGGGTGGTCCTGCTGGGGCTCTTCGCTGCCCTGCTCCTGGCCGCTCTCGTCCTGCTGCTCTGCCGGGTGCGCTCTGCCAAGTCGCAGGACGTCATCTAGGGTGGTGGGGAGCTAATGTAACCCCCACATCCCACGGCATCCCCACGCCGAGACGATCCCCCCCACAGCAACCTTGCCCCACAGTGGTCCCTGTCCCGTAGTGCCTCCCCCGCCCCAGTCTCCAGGGTGCAGGCAAGGCAGACTCCAGCATTGAAGCCACAGGGGCCTGGGTGGATGAGAGGGGCACCCCACACTGCCCTGTAGATTCTTCCTGGTTCCTCAGCCTGTGACTCAGAGCTTGTGGTGGTCCTCAGAGCCCCTTCGTGAAGGAGGCCAGAGCCCGCAGGTTGGGAGCCAGCCCCCCACCCCCTAAACATTTTGTAATAAAAGGGTTTCTTTTTTTGGAAGAGCAGCGCAGGATGCCTACAGGGTGGGGCATCTCTGTTACTATCTGGCCTTCCTGCTCACAGTTGTGTGAGACGCAGGGCCTGCACCTGGCCACAACGGTCCTTGCTGGCGCAGACCTCGGACAGGGGGAGGAGGAGCAGCTCTCCCCCGTTCTCACAAGGGTCCTGGGGCAGCTTGGAGCCCGGGACGGAGGCAGTGGGCAGAGGGCGCAGCGGAGGTGGTGGGCTGCAGCAAGCCCTCCGGGCTGCCTGGGAGTAGGGGGGACCGAGGGATGAGCCCGCGGGAGCCGGTTCTCTGGCCGAGGCGAGGCACCCAGCCCAGCTCCCTTGTTCTCCCCAGGGTGGGAGGCGTGGTCTCCATCCCTGCTCTCCCCCTTTCTGGGAAGTGAGCTCAGACGCTATTTCTGTCCGATCAGCGCCCTGAGGGGGACAGGGCGGGCCTTGTTCTGCGCACACACTTCACCCCCAGCCTCCCCCGCTCCCCACATACGCTTCCGTCATTTTTTGTAGCCATTTCGCGAACCTGAGGCATCCGGCCCCAACTTTGGGGTCCTGGGATTCGCGGGACTGACAGGAGGTCCGGGGCTGGTATTTTAGGCTGAGCCGGAGGGAGGTCTCCGGGTGGGATGGGGGTGCGCCCAGGAGACCACAGGTGAGGTGCAGCGGGTACGTTTTCGTAGCGCCATGTCTCGGGATCCCAGGGAGCTGACGGCGGCCACCTGGGACAGTGACCACCTTGGACAGCTCCCAGCTGGTTTCAGCCGCGGCTCCGGGTCGCTCTTGCCCCCTGGTGGCCTCACTCGGGATCCAACCCGAGCGGCACCGGCCCGACTGGCTCCGGGCCTGCGCGTTTGCATTCACCGTGTCTTTGAGCGCCCGGGGCGTCTCTGGGCGCACCTTCCCCGCCCGCGCGCGACCGTGTGCGCCCGCGTTCCTCCCTTCCGCTCGCGCCCTGCGCCCCGGCGCTCGGCTGACCCTCCGCTCCGGAGGGGCGGGGGCACGGGAGGGGAGCGGGAAGGGGAGGGGCGCCCCTGAGCCAGATTTCTGGGGGTCCGGGCGCTCCGACTGCGGACGCCGGCGGCGCGGGGGACCCCCGAGGCCCGAGAGGGGCGGGGCGCCCCGAGGCCCCGCCCCGCCGGCGAGGCGCGCAGGCGCACTGGGCTCGCGCGCTCGGGCCGCCGCGCCTCCGTCCCGGACCCTTTGCCGCAGCGTCAGCCGCGCCGCCGCCGCCGCCTTTCCTCGTCCTCCTGCGCCTCCTCCGCCTCCTCCGCCCCCTCTCCTCGCTCCGGCCCTCCGGCGCCTCCCGCCCGGCTCCCCGAGCTCACGCCGAACCCGGGCCGCCGGGTGCCATGGTGCCCAGGCGGCGGTGCTGAAGGATGGCGACGCCCGTCCCCCCCCCCGCCCCGCGGCACCTGCGGCTGCTGCGGCTGCTGCTCTCGGGCCTCGTCCTCGGCGCGGCGCTGGACGGGGCCGTCGCCAGCCGCCCGGGTGAGCAGCCGGGCGCGTAGGCCGCGGGATCCCGGGGCCCGGATCGCCGGCGGGGAGCCGCCCCGGAGCGGGGGCAGGCCCGGGCCCGGGGGCTCCGCTGGGGTGGGTCCCTTCCGGCGGCCTCGAGTTCTCGCGCTCCTGGCCTTGTCTCCTCTGTGGGCCGTGCGGGTGCGTCTCGGGCGTCCGTCGCTCTGCCCGCGGCGCCCGAGTCCTGGGGGACGCTCCCCGGCGTTTGTGTGTGTCTTTGTGTCGCTGGGTGCTGAGGTGCGGGGCTGGACGCGGGGCTCCTGGGCCTGTGTCCGGTGGCCGTGCTGGCCGTGTCTTCGGGCCTGGGGGCATCGGCAGGCCTTGTCTGCCTGCGGCTGGGCCTGAGGGGCACCAGCCTAGGGCGCCTTTCCGTGGAGGCCGCTGTCCTCACCCCTGGAGAGCACTTGTCAGCCTGCCTCCGGCCTGAGATATGCCGACAGGCCCCAAAGGCGAGGCCTGAGCCGGGACCCTGCCTGCTGCCCTGATGGGCTCTCCGTCCAGGCTGCAGAGGGCTGCAGGGACCTGGGACTGGCACACCCGGCCCAAGGGGCTGACCAGGGAGACCTGGTTCTCTCAGATCTCTTGGCAGCCCTGGCGCAGGGGTGTTTTCCGCACGGATTACGGTTGAGTTATGTGAGGAACAGAGACATGACTGGTGTAGACAGGGCGCTCAGCTGAGCGATCTTGCCCTGCCCCTGGGGCTCGGGAGGGCGGGCTCGTCCTGGGCACAGTGACCCTGGCTGGAAGGTCGGCATGGCCAGTAGAGGCTCTTGAGGCCTGAGGGCCAGAGCAGGCCTTGCCTGAGACGTAGGAGCCATCTACTTTTGGGAGCAGGAGACAGCTTCCTGCCCACAGCACAGCTCCCTTAGGCAGCCCTCGGGGCCCAGGGCCCTGTGCCTGGCGTGCCAGCCACTCTAGCTGCCTCCTGGGACCAGCTGCCCCCCCCCCCTCGGGACCACTTCCACCCCGAGGATGGAGGGGGTTTTCCTGCCCTAGACTGAAAACGCAGCACCCGTTGCCTCCTGGGCTGAGGGCTGGATGGCTGGGGAAGCTCCGGGTCTATGGGCCTGTCCGTGGGCCCCAAGCACTCTGCTGTCCGTGCCACAGGCAGGGATGGCTCCCTGGTATCCAGCTGGTGGGTGGGGTCCAGGTGAACCTCCTGCCTTTGGCTTAATGTTTAACTTAATGTTTAGCTGCCCAAGCCCCAGGGACCATTGCCCAGCCTGGGGCTGCTGGCTCAGTCTGGAGAGGACAGGGGTGCCTGGGCCTACCTGCCTGGGGCTGCTGGGACTTCCTTGCAAGGATGCCTACTGCCTGGAGGCTTGAGTGTCAGGTTACCAAGGAAACCAAGCAGTGCCAGCCAAGGTCTGGAGAGAGGCACATTCCCCGCGTCACTCTGGGCCCTGGTGGCCCTTGCTGAGGCGTGGGTGGGGACTAGGCTGAGGGGGCGGATCCATCCCCTTGGCAGGCGCTTACCCAGCAGCACTGATGGTTCTGATGAGGACCGCCTGGCTTTGCTGGCTTGGTGTGGCTGGGGCCTGATTCCCAAGCTTGGTGCTAGTCCTTAGTTTAGAAGCAAATGAACTTCTGCACCCCCAGGGGAAACTGAGGCACAGAGGGCTGTGGCTCCCATCCCCAGGCACCACGATGGGACTGATTAGCCATGGGTAAGCCGGGCACCGTGGTGTGGGGCCCAAACTAGGGGACAGAGATAAAAGTGTAGCTGGGAACTAGGGCCTGGCTGGGAGCCCCAGCCTGAACCAGCACAGGCTTCCTTCGGCACTGGGTCTGGCCAAATCCAGTGGCTTCTTTGTGGCCTGGGAAGAAGATGGACTGGGCAAGGGCCAGCGCTCAGGATCCCGCCTGGGCACTGCATCCTGTGCATCACGGCGCGTTGGGGTGAGGGTGTCCTGATGGAGGGGAGGCAGCCACCTCGCATCCTTTGCTCCTCCGAAGCCAGAGAGAAACCTGGGCCTGACCCCTTGGCGCTCCCAGTCTGGGTGGAGGGTCAGGGTTTGCGTTGGAGCCACCCAGACCAGAGGCCAGCCTGAGAGGGCTGCGCTGCCCTTCCTGGAAGAGCCTGGTGCCAGCTGGACAGTGAGGATCAGTTTCTGGGTCAGTTTTTGTGTGGAGGGCCAGCTTATATCTGGAAGACGGACTCTGGGGAGCGGGTGGGGCAGAGCCTTTCCCATAAGCCTTGGAATGGTTTGCTTCCTGGTTCCGAGCGCTGGCAGTAGGAAGGAAAGGCCTGCCTGTCCAGAACAATGGCCGGAGCCAGGCCTGGTCGGCTCTGTGGGGGAGGGAGGGACAGCTGGCTATGCTACTGCTGCAACTGGCCCTGCCTTCTGCCTTCTTCCCAGATGTGACTGCCTGCCCGGGGAGCCTGGACTGTGCACTGAAGAGGCGTGCGAGGTGCCCCCCAGGTGCCCATGCCTGTGGACCTTGCCTCCAGCCCTTCCGGGAGGACCAGCAGGGGCTCTGTGTGCCCAGGATGCGCCGGCCTCTGGGTACGTCCAAGTGCACAATGCTGCAGGGCTGGGAGGTGGCCCAGTGGCCTCCCTCCCTGCCAGGCCTGGCGCTTGCCTGTATCCCTGAGAGCCCCACCCTACAACAGGCCACCGGGTCTTCTGAGCTTTGTGGGCACCCAGGTCCCGGGCCCGGGGGTCCTCATGTCACTCTGGGAGTTGCCCCTTGTCCTCTCTAGATGGTACCCACCCGGAGCCTGGTGCTGGGCTGAGGCCTGGGGCACTTAAGCCCTCCTGGGCTCTGCAGGATCTGCCAGCAGCCCCTCCAGGTACCGCTTCCTCCACATGGGCACCCCTGCTTTTCTTTCCCTCGCCCCTCCTCCTGTCCGCTCCTGACAGATGCTGTGCGCACCGGCCTTCTGCTGGTGGTGACCGGCCCCGGGTCTGTTCAGATGGCTGGTCACTCTGTGCCTCAGGTGTGACGGGGGCTTCACAGAGTGGTGCTGGGTGTGGCTGGGAGGGCCTGGGGGGCCTAGCACAGCGGGAGGGGACACTGCGAGGTGGCCCGCAGGCCTGCTGCAGAGGAGAGCCTCTGTCCCTGCTCTTCTGGGCCTCTGTGGTGGCATCCACCTGAGAGAGGTTCTGCCTGGACTCCACCGTGGGTACCAGGGGGCAGTCCAGCCCGTCCCCATGGCCGCCCTCCCCTCTCCCGACCACTTGAGAGACAGGATGTTGGATCGCGCTCTGGCCCCTCCCCATTCTCTGGGGAATCGCTGCCCCCTTCAGCCACCTGAGGCCCTTGGGGTAGGCAGCAGAGGGGCATGCTGCGCCCGTGCCGGGCCCACCGCTCTGTGCGTGCCAGCCGGGTGAGCAGCGCCGTGGTCTCCCCTGCCTGCTCTCCACAGAGGCCCCTAGCACCTTCCCCCAGCTCCCACCCCCACTTTTGCTGTGAACCCGTGCTCTCTGGAAGCACCCTCAGTTGTCACCATGGCAACCCAGGATGGAGAGGGGCCTTGGGTGGGTACCAGGCCCTCGGGCGGAGGGCGAAGCAAGGCCTGAGTGGGAGTGGCTGAGAGGCCGGGGTTCCCCCCTGATGGCCTCCCCCCTCCTCAGGGGAGGGGCCACCCCAGCCCAGGCTAGAAGACGAGATTGACCTCCTGGCCCAGGAGCTGGCCCTGAGCGAGGGCTCTGTGCGGCTGACGGCCCGGCCCCTGCCTCAGGCCCAGCAGCGGCTCCTGCAGCCTGGTGAGACCCCTCCTTCCCTCCTGTCCTCCCACCACTGCAGCCACCCCACCGGTAGCCCCAGCCTGGCCTGGCCATCTAACCCGGCCCCTCTCTCCCAGCAGCCACCCTGGGGTTCTCAGAGCGAGGCCAGGGACCACTGCCCAGCCTCCCCTCCACTCCAGGAGCCCCGGCACCCACACCCCACAGCTCCATGGGCTCCCCAGTGTCATCTGGGCCGGTGCGCATGGCCCCACTGGAGCCCCGGGGTAGGCACAGTGGCAGCCTGGCTCTCGGTAGGTGGCAGCCACTGAGGCGGCCCGGGAGGGGCAGGGGCTGCTACCCACCCTCACCTCACGTCTTCCACAGTGCTGATCGCGGCGTTCTGCGTGGCGGGCACAGCCGCCCTCGCCGTGGCCGCACTCTGCTGGTGCAGGTGGGCTGGTGCCTTGGGCTAGAGGGCGGGCAGGGGACCACCCACACCGGCAGTAGACTCAGGTCCCCCCACTGCAGGCTGCAGCGCGAGATCCGGCTGACTCAGAAAGCAGACTACGCAGTCCCGAAGGCACCCAGCTCGCCCGTGACGCCCCGGATCTCGGTGCGTGCGCGGTCCCGCCTGAGCCTTGCCCCAGCGCCCTGTCACACCTGCATCCCCAGCTGCGCCTCCACGCTGGGCACTCCCACCCCCAGCTCCACTTCCAGTGCCCATTCTGGCCTCGCAGCTACCCCTGAGACGCAGGCCAGGTCCCTCTTCCTGCGCCCTGAGTCACTCGCCTCCATATCCTCCAGCGGCGTCCAGTCCCCCTTCCCTTGTGCACCCGCCCCGCCTCTCAACCTCCCTGGTGTCCCCACAGCCTGGGGACCAGCGGTTGGCACACAGCGCGGAGATGTACCACTACCAGCACCAGAGACAGCAGATGCTGTGCCTGGAGCGGTGAGCACCTGCCCCCAGTCCTGCCCTGCTGCCTCTTTATCGGGACCCTGCTGGGCAGACCGCCCCTCTGCCCCCAGCGGGGTGGGCGGCGGATCCAGCGGTCTCGCCCTCGCCCAGGCACAAAGAGCCACCCAAGGAGCTGGAGTCTGTCTCTTCAGATGAGGAGAACGAAGATGGCGACTTCACCGTGTATGAGTGCCCGGGCCTGGCCCCGGTAGGTGCCCACGGGCCCGGAGGGGCATCTGTCCTCAGTAGGGCATCTCCAGCCTCCGTCCTCGCCAGGCCTGACCGAGCGCTGCCCTTGCAGACTGGGGAGATGGAGGTGCACAACCCGCTCTTTGACCACGCCTCGCTGTCCGCACCCGCGTCCTGCCCACCGCCCCCGCCGCAGTGACCACAGGGAAGAGGCCAGCCGCTCGCCTGAGGCTGCCCGCGCGGGAGGGCAGGGCTGGAGTTTCCCACGGAGTGGGTGTGGCTGGGGAAGGGGGCCCTCTCCGGGGAGATCCCCATCTGTGCCAGGAGACCTGGGCTCCCCTTGAACCCCGCAGACGGAGGCTGTGGGGAGACTATTACGGCCCAGGCGTGGGTGGGGAGTCCGGCCAATTAAAGTACCTCCCGAGCCCACACTGTGTGTCTCAGGCCTTCCCTGATCCTGATGCCTGGCCCCCTGGGGACCCTGGAGGACAGACCCTCCAGGCTCTGGCGCAGGCTGGAGGGGAGAGGCGGCTTCCGTGGGGCCCCCCACCCCCACTTCTGCCCCCCATGAGGGTGCAGGGCAGGTCGAGCTTCTGACTCCCCCGAAGGCCTCACCTGTGGAATACAGATGCCTGGCTGCAGGAAGCAGGCCTCTATCAGCACTCTGGGAGGCTGAGGCAGGAAGATCACAAATTCAAGCTCAGGAGGAACAACTTAGCCACCTATTTATTTATGAAATTATGAAATAAATAAAAACAAAATGGGCCGGAGATGTAGCTTAGTGTGAAAGCCCAGGGCGCACTCCTAGTTCTAGGGGAAAGGAACGTGCAAATAGGAGTCGGCAGTCCCTCACCCCTGGGTACAGTCGCCCCGTCTCCATCCCTGCCTGGTGTCCGCCCGGGGTGCTGGTGGTTTCTTAGGGGAGCGCACAGGCCCCCGGTCCCTGCACTGTCTCTGGGGGTGCCAAGCAGAGGGAGCTGGGGGGTCTTCACAGGGGCCAGGTGAGGGGTTAGATGCCTAGGATGCCCAGTTCCTGGCCTGCTGCCCCTCGTCTGAGCAGCAAGACCCCGAGTGAGGGGGGCACTGTGGGGCGAGTGTACAGAAAGCAGGGTGACCCACCAGGGCCAGAGAGGGGGGACAGCTGCACTCAGAAGCCCCTCTGTGGTCGCGAGGGGTGGGGTCCAGCTCCCAGCACACCTGCGAGGTCAGTTTAGCACTCACAGGGCCTGCGAGGCGGCTGGGCCAGGGAACGGCTTCCTCCTGCTTGGAGTTCCTGGTTTGTCCTAAGCAGTGTAACAGGGCAGAGCCTGCCCAGGCCAGGCGCCCCCTCCACCCTCCACCCCTCCACTGTGACCTTGGCGGGTGGAGCCTTGGCTTCCCTCTGGGCAGCGGAGCAGAGGCTGCGCACCAAGCGTGGTGCATGCATGCCCACTGCCCTTCATCTTAGCAACGAAGGAGAGACTGGGTGCAGAGGGGCCTCGTCCTGGGGCACAGGGCCCTTGGCTGGGTTGCCTGGGTTGCAGTTCCAGGGCTGGGGGGGTCCCAGGCTCCAGATCAGTCCAAGGAGGTCATGATATGCCTGCTGGCCTGACCGGGGTTCCAAGAGCGCCCCCTGCTGCCCCCTCCCCACCCCTTTCTGGCACGGGAGGTTAAACCTAGGGCCTTCGTACTAAGCTACATAGCCAGAACTTTTTTCTTCTCTCTCTCTCTGTCTCTGTCTGTCTCTCTCTCTCTCTCTCTCTCTCTCTCTCTCTCTCTCTCTGTTTCTCTCTCTCTCTGTTTCTCTCTCGGAGGCAGCGTCTCACTAACTTGCTAAGTTACCAGGCTGGGCATGAACTTTGAGACCTCCTGCATCAGCCTCCC
>PVKB01006376.1:0-24444 GCA_004027205.1 Ctenodactylus gundi | reverse complement strand
CAGGGCCCCATGACGCTCCTCCTTCCCCTCCACCAGCGGCTCTGGAGCCCAAAGTGCTGGCCTTTCCCTGCTCCAGGGCGGTAGCTGAGAGTCCTCGTCCCTGGCAGCAAGAGGCCAAGCCCGCCCCAGCCTCTGGTGGGCCTGCCTGAGCCCCGACCCTGTCGAGGGGCCCAGGCCCCCTCCACCTGCCTCTCATAGGGGATGCCCGGCAGGGGCCTCAGCACCTGAGCTGTGGGTGAAAATCCCCGCCCAGCGCAGATGCAGGCACACACCCTTCCATCTGGAGATGCTCTCCGCCCTGGTCCCCCCAGGCTAGTCCGCACGTGGCACAGAGCACGGGCGCTGTGGCCCCCCCAGCCTGGGCCGTAGCCTGGCGGCCGCCCCCAAGCTGATGCTGTTGCGTTGCAGCTCGCATGGCGCCTTGCAGCCGGTGGGCAGTGCATTGAGTGCCCCAGCCACAGCCGCCTGCGGGGTGCAGAGCCAAACACAAACATGCAAAACTTGGGGTGTGCTGCACGGGTCCCCGGAGAACCAGCCGCCCGCAGATCCTGGGGCCAGCTCAAGGGTTCTCCTCAGAAGGGCAAGATGACCCCCTGCCCCCGGGCTTGGGGTGCTGGGGCTGTCTCAGCACGGCACTGCAGGGCACAGTTTGGTGCCCTCAGTGACCCAGAGGGTCGCCTGAGTTAGCTGGCTCCTGGCACCACCTCTGTGCTGACCTATAGGGTCCCCCTGGCCACCTGCCATCGTCCAAGGCCTCATTTCCTCAGACACTTGCCCTACAGCGGAGCCCCAAGTCCCATCCTCGCCCGGAGAATTGCCGTGAGGCTCAGCACTAGCAAAGGCCAAGTGGCTTGACGCACTTGGAGCACGGCCACCAGGGGGCGCTCGTCTCTGCCCTGCTCCCTTCGGCCCCGGGGGTGAATGCTGGTCAGGCCCGCTCTGCTGGGCCCTTACCCTCCTGCCTCCCTGGAGCGGAGTGCCCTCCCCTCTGGAGGCTGGCCCTGGCGTGGTGGGCAGGAGGGCCCAGCTGGACAGAGCGCAAGACCGCAGGACCGTGATCCCGCCGTGCCCTGGGCCTCCGAGCTGGGGCTGCCTGCCCATCTGTGTCCCCCAGAGAGTCAGGAGGCCTGGCAGGGGTGAGGCCCCCACTTCCCCCTTTGAGTCATGCTTTCTCCCTGTTTTTTCACTTTTTGTTCTGTTCGTTTCTGGGCCAGGTTTCCCACGTGCGGGGCCCTCGGCTGCCGACCTGCCTGTCGGGGAGTGGCCTGGGGGAACCAGGGTGGAGGTGGGCGAGGCTCCCTCGAATTCACCCAGGAAGGGAGCAGGTGAGGGGTGTGGGCGAGGCCGTGGCAGGGCCCCCGCCAGCCTGGCAGCACAAACAGGAAAGACAGCAGCTATGGCAAGCAGAAACTGGTAGCCCCAGGCTGGCAGGAGGGCCCCCTTCCTGCACGCCCGCTGCCTCGCCAGGAGCCTGCACAGGGGTCAGGTGGGGGAGCGGGGCCTGAGGTTGGAGTGTGGGCCCCGGCAAGGCCTCCTGAGAGATGCAGAGGGAGGGGCCAGAGGCACCGGCGCCCTGTGTCGCCTCCCCAGACCGTGGGAGGCTGGGCCGGTAAGGGCTGGCATGGCTGCCCACCGTGCGAAGCGCAGCCCTTGGGCTGCGGGCTGATTTCCAACAGTTCTGCAGGGACCGGGCCTTCAGACATTGCACAAGATCCCCACCACAGTGGAAGCCGCAGGGGCAGTGGGGGCAGGGTGCCACTGAGGGGCCAACTGCCACTTCCTTGTGGTTGCCCCGGCACCCCCAGGGTCTGCCGCCAGCTGCCTGGTTCTCATCCCAACAGCATCCTGTCTTCACGCAGAGCTTTATCTGGGAGAAACCAGCAGCTCTGGGAGCCGGCAGTGACAGGACCGGGCTGGGGTGGGGTGGGGGCAGCAGGGAGGGGTGGGGGGCAGGAGGCAGGCTGGCTGAGCGCAGGGCAGGCTGGGGCTCTGGGTGATGCTGCTGGCCACTTCCAGCCCCAAGGGGCAGATAAAGGGGAAGAAACTCGACTCCCAGGGTCAGGGCTGGTCATCAGGGCTGGCTGGCCAGCGCCAGGGACGCGACGACTCCTTCCCTTTCCCTCCTGGAAAGCCCCCTCCGGGGCAGCAGGGAGGAGGCAGAGCTCCAGCTCTCTCCAGTCGCCCGGGGCTCAGCCCGCCTGCAGACCCAGGCTCCACGGGCGCAATCTCTATGCAGACACGGCAGCCCCGTCAGCCTGCGGTCAGCCCCGCACCCGCGCCCCAGGATGGACCTGGATTCTGGGGACAAAGCGGTTCCTAGGGGTGGCAGGGGCGATGAGAACATAGACTGGGGTCTTCTAGGACCCCAGGACAGACCCGCCCACTAAGGATCTGGGCCCTGGGGACACAGCCGTCCCTGGAGGTGGCAGAGGTGGGTGGGGTGCCCGAGGCCCAGTGGGAAACCTCCGCCTCTTGCCTGTTGCTGAGCACAGCACCGCGGTGACACCGAAGGGCCTGGAGCCCGTGGGCAGCGGAGGGGGTGAGCACAGAGGAAGTGGGTGATGCGCAGGGAGGGCGCGGCTCTCAGGGAAGACACCTGCTCTGCCAGGCCAGGCCGGTGCGGGCAGTGGCAGGTGCCCATCGGAGAGGGGCTGTCCCACTCGGGGCTCGTGTTACGGCCCTTCCCTCCGTCCTCCCTGGCGTGGCCTGCTGCTCCTCTTCAGCCTCCGGAGATGGGCCGGAGGGGGGCCGCCGGGACCAGCACCCGCCCCACCGCCAGGGAGTGTAGGGGGATGGTGGCTGGTGCCAGAGGCCACATGGCAGGGCAGGGCAGGAAGGCCCCACTTCCCTTACCTTGGGCAGATGAGAGGGGACGCTTCTAGGCCAGGCTCCGTGGAGAGCAGCAGTGATTTCGGGTGCCTCTGCGGGGCGGCTGCAGTGATTTGCGAATCTCGGTGACTGATTCCAGAAGGTGCTGGATGAGTAACGCTGGTGAGTGCCTGGCGCCAGAGTTGGGGGCGAGGAAGGGCCGGGCTGGGGAGGGCGGCTCGCTGAGTTCCCACCGGGGTAACACAGCCTGTCCTTTGCCGCAGGGCGGGTCCCCACCTGGAGGCTGCGGGCCTGGGGGGGCCTGGCAGCGGGGGCCGTGCTCACAGTCCTCTGGCTCCTGTGGCTGCTGGGAAACCCCCCTGGGGGTGCGCCGCTGCCCCAGCCCACGGTCAGCATCCTCATCTGGCACTGGCCCTTCACAAAGCAGCCCCCGGAGCTGCCAGCCGACACGTGTGCCCGCTACGGCATGGCCCACTGCCGCCTGAGCACCAACCGGAGCCTGCTGGCCAGCGCGGACGCAGTGGTCTTCCACCACCGAGAGCTGCAGACCCGGCGGTCCCGCCTGCCCCTCACCGAGCGGCCCCCGGGGCAGCCCTGGGTCTGGGCCTCCATGGAGTCCCCCAGCCACACGCAGGGCCTCAGGCGCCTCGGGGGCATCTTCAACTGGGTGCTGAGCTACCGGCGGGACTCAGATATCTTTGTACCTTATGGCCGCCTGGAACCACGCTCGGGACCCGCACCCACAGTGCCTGCCAAGAGTAGGCTGGTCGCCTGGGTGGTCAGTAACTTCCAGGAGCGGCAGCAGCGAGCCAGGCTATACCGGCAGCTGGCACCTCACCTGCGGGTGGATGTGTTCGGCCGCGCCAGCGGGCGGCCGCTGTGCAAGGACTGCCTGGTGCCCACTGTGGCCCAGTACCGCTTCTACTTGTCCTTCGAGAACTCGCAGCACCGAGACTACATCACTGAGAAGTTCTGGCGCAACGCGCTGGCGGCGGGAGCCGTGCCCGTCGTCCTGGGTCCCCCGCGGGCCACCTACGAGGCGTTTGTGCCGCCCGAAGCCTTCGTGCACGTGGACGACTTCGGCTCTGCCCGCGAGCTGGCCACCTTCCTCACGGGCATGAACCACAGCCGCTACCAGGGCTTCTTCGCCTGGCGCCACCGGCTGCGCGTGCGGCTGCTCTCCGACTGGCAGGAGCGCTTCTGCGCCATCTGCGCCCGCTTCCCCCACCTGCCCCGCGGCCAGGTCTACGAGGACCTGGAGGGCTGGTTCCGGGAGTGAGCTGCCACTCACCGGACAGGGGGCTGCGGGGCGCTGTTGACACCGAGCCAGAGGCCACCCTTCGCGGCCGCCTCGGAGGGTGGAGTCGGGAGCCCGGAAGCCAGGGAGAGCGCGGGGCAGGGAGGCCCGGGCCGGGGCGGTTGGCGGCCTTGGGGCACCGCCGCGGGGGGGGGGGGGGGGGGGGGGGGGGGGGGGGGGGGGGGGGGGGGGGGGGCGGGACGTGGGTGCGGGAGTGGGAGGGGCGCCCGGCTTGCGGGGCGCCCAGCCCAGGACCGGAAACTCCGTCTCCAGACACGGGTGAGCGGCCGTGCCTCCTGCAGCCCCTGTGCGCCACCGGCCGGCTGGGGCCCGTTCCGCAGCCACGCCCGCATGCGGAGGAGGGTCCCCCAATGAGAGACGAGTGTGCGCGTGCTGGGCGAAGGCTGGAGTCCGACCGCGGGGCGCGGCTGGCGGCGCGGGAAGCCTTTCACCCAGGACGCGAGTGGCCAGGCGCAGCCACGTCCAGCAAGGCAGGGCCTGGCAGGAGCGCGGGTGCGGCCTCCCCCGCGGAGGTGCGGGAGTGGGCTCTCCCGGAGTGTGGGCGGGGCCGCCGGTAGGCGGGTGGGCCCCAGGCAGCCCCCCACCAGAAGCCCGCTCCCCCATGGAAGCTGCACGCCCCCTCCTTTATTTTTGTCACTGGGATTAAACCAGGGGCCTTTACACTGAGTTACACCTCCAGACCATCTTTTTATTTTAAGACAGGGTCTTTTCACGTGGCTGGCCTGTCTCTGGTGCTGACCCCATCCCACTAGCTGGACCTCTGGCCTCGGCCGGGACCCGGGAGAAGCCTGCCGCGGCGAAACTATTTAGGAAGCCCCCTGCCTCCCTGAAGGTCCAGTGGGTGGATGGCAGGGAACGAGGGTGCCCAGGCCCAGGCTGGAGGAGAATCAGGGCGTGATGGGGCCTCGTGGGCCCCTCGGCGCCCCTGGTGCTTGTGGCAGCAAGCGGCAAGGAGGACACGACTGGCGAGCTGGGGTCAGAGGAGCCCACTGAGCCCCGTATCCACCCTGCCCCAGCTGGATCTGGGAGAATGGAGCGGCGGGCACGGGGTGAGCCTGGGCACGCTGCCCCCTCTGCCCCCCAGACTCGTGGGGCTGGGCTGCTGGTCCCTGCCCCAGGCTGAGCTGCCTGGCTGGTATAGGCAGGAAGCCCCCTGCCCCAGGGCTGTGGCAAAGCGCTGCCAGCAGCTCCTGGCCCTGCCCTAGCTCCGTGGGCTAAATGGGGAGGAGGCTGAGGTGTGTGGGCGCCTGGGTGTCTTTGCCCACCTGCCCTGTCACCCCTCCTCCTGAGAAGGAGGGCTGAGGCGGGGCAAGGAGCTGCAGGCCCCAAGGCCACTCACTGTAGGGGGGCCCTCTTTGCGCCCCGCCTCGTTCCTCCTACTTGCAGGTGGGGAAAGCACTGCTGGCAAGGAGCTGGCACAGCCCCCACAGGGCCTCGGGCTACCGGGCCTCCGGGCTCCCCGAGGGCCGGCCCGCCCTCTGCCGGCCTCACAGGGGAAACCACTCTGCAACAACAAAAACAACTACTCACCAGGCCAGGCTGGGGTGTGTCCCCCAGGGGCTCAGCCATCTTAGCAAAAGGGACTGGACCCCAGGCTCTGTCCAGAGGCCAGGTTCACCTTGGGCAGGCACGGGGCTCGTCCTGACTTCCCAGGAACCTGTCCTGGAGTTCCTGGGGCCGGCAGGTTCCTCCCTATGCACCTGCTGCTCAGAACAGCAGCCTGAGGGCTGGGAGTGACTGCCTGCACCCACCTGCCCAGGGGCACTCCTCCTCCCACACAGAAGGCGCTGGGGAGTGGTGGGGAGCTCTGGGCCCCAAGGTCCTTCACTCACGTTACCCCTTGACACCTGTCTCACCCCGTCCCTTTCCCTGGCGGCCACAGGGAGTGTCTGTTGTGAATTCTTAGAATTTGTGAGGCCTGGGCACCCACTCTGAATACAAGTTTAATTTTATCAGGCCAGAAGCACAGCTCCATCTCCAGGACCCCCCCACCCCAACCCCCGACATATCTCTGCTTGGTGACCATTTCTCCACAGGAGAGCTAGATACAGCTGTAGACTCCCCCCATGGACCCCTCCACCCTGCACGGACTGTGCAGGTCCCCCCAGTGACCACCTCTCAATTTTAGTATACGTGCTGCTGAAGTGTGCACTGTGACCACCTCTCAGAGGCAGCATGACCCCCAAACCCCTGATTTGGGAATTTATTGGAAACCCCAATACTGGAGATAGCCTTCACACTGAATTATATCCTTAGCCATTTTTTTTTTTTTTTTTAATTTGAGACAGGGACTCACTAAGTTGCTAAATTGCCCAGGCTGGGCCTGAACTTAGGATCCTCCTGCCTCAGCCCCCAGAGTGCCGGGATTACAGGCCTGTGCCACTAGGTCTGGCCCCAGCCTGCCTGCTTTAAATCCACCAACTTAAATTCCTGGTGGGTAGCTGACACAGTCGCACCAGTGCTTATATTCCCAACACCCTGGAAGCCGAGGCAGGAGGACACCTCGCACCTGCACCTGAGCATTTGAGATCATCCTGGGCTACACAGCTTCAAAAAAAGAAAATAAAGTTTGGGGTCGGAGCTCAGTGTCACAGTGGTAGACTAGTGTTGCGGTTAGGATCTGGAGTGTCCCCCAAAAGCCTCATGTATTTTAATGTTGTGGATTGTCTATGGAGCCATGTAATGTGGGTGGATTGGGGTCTGGCCTGGAGGGGTGGATTGCAGTTGTTGGGATTAGGGGCGTGGGAGTTAAGACTGAGGGTGTGTAGTGGCCACACCTTCGATACCCGGATGCAGGAGAGACTGAGACTGGGACTTGGACTGGTCTCCATTAGTCTCACTTGCCTGCCTGTGCGTGACGTCCTGAGAAGCTGCCCCCACCTCTGCCTCTGCCATGTACTTCAGTTGCTGCCGGCCGCCCCTGAATGGACTGTGACCATCTGAAACTGTGAGCCAAAATAAACCTTTCCTTTCCTAAATTTGTGCGTGTCAGGTATTGAGTCACAGCAACGAAAAAGTATCTAAGACACCTCGCATGTGTGAGGTCCTGGGTTCAACCTCCAGCACTGCCGCAACACACCCCCAAAACTCCGTGAGGAAAAAATCTGTTTGGATAGTGTTCTGTTCCCACCCGGTGATGAGCCCCCCCCACGCCGGCAGGTGCATGTATGTCCCACCCCAGGACGCGTAAGTGACGCGGTCTTTACCTCCACCTGCCTTTCCCAGGCGTTGAAGGTCGCTCTGTCTCTTGAGTGCCTCACCAGGGTTGCTGGGTCACCAGGTGGCTCCTACGGCAAGGGGCATGGGGTGGCCAGCTCCCACCGCGGCCTCTCACCTTTGTTAAAGAGTGCCTGTCTGGATGTACCGGAAGGCAAGATGCGGGCTGGCCCGGAGGCAGGTGGGATCCACGGCAGGGGACGTCCGGTGGGGAGCGTGGGCTGGCCCTGTCCGCGTGGTGCTCCTGGGTCCCGGTGGGGTCTGCTGTCCGGAGGACACGCCGGCCCACAGGAGCGAGGTGGGGCGAGGGGTAGCGCTGCGGGGACAGCGACCACGCGAGGCGCCTCTGGGCATCTCGGCCAGCGGGGGCGGACACAAGTCCGGAACCCATCGCCCCCAGCTCCGGACAGGGCGAGCAGGGCCTGGGGAGGCGGGGGCGGGCGCCCCCTGGCGAACTCTGGGGGCAGCGCGGCGCCTTTAAGCGGGGCGGGCGGGGCGCGACGCGAGTCGGTGTCGCGGCGGCCGCCGGGGCGGAGCCAGCGCGGAGCCGGTCCCGACGCCGAGCGCCCCGCCCCCGCGCGGGCGACGAGGAGCGGCGCGGCGGGCGGCGGGGCCCGGCGGGGCGCGCAGAGCAGCCGGCCGCGGCCCTGAGCGCGGCCCGGGCGCGGGCCGGGCGCGTCCCCGCCATGGGCTTCCTGCACCAGCTGCAGCTCCTGCTCTGGAAGAACGTGACGCTGAAGCGCCGCAGCCCGGTGAGCCCCGCGCCGCCGCCCCTGCCGCGCGCCCCCGCGCGCACGGACCCCGGCCGGGCCTGGGCACGGGCTGCGCCCGCGGACACGCACGGGCGGCGCGGCTGAGTCACGGCGGGCGGGCGGGGTGGGGACCCAGGACTGCGGCGCGCCGGGCCTCAAGCGTGGGCCTGGGGCACCGCATCCGTCGCCAGCCCCGCGACCCGGCCCGAGCCTGGAGCCCGGCACGGAGCTGCGTCCGCGGCGGCACCTCCCGCTGCCCTTGGGCAGGCGCCTGGGGCGGGCCGGTCCCAGCCGCCGCCTCCTCTCCCTCCTCCTCCTCCTCCTCCCCCACCCTCCCGGCACGTCCACAGCGCTGGTTCCTGTTTTCTCAGCACCCAGAATGTCCTTGTGCCAGCTGTGCCCGGCTTCCCTTTGTCCTTTTGGGCTGGCTGTCCTCGAGATGAGCGCTCGCCGATGCCTGGGCCTCTCTAGGGGTTGGGTACCCTTTGTGCAGTGGTGACCTCTCCAGCACTGTGCCCAGGCACGGGCAGAACGCAAGCAAGCCGCGTTAGAGGGGGACTGGCGGGAGCAGGCTGGGCGCACGGGTGGGCGGATCCCGGGCTGGGACCCGGCCTCCAGTCCCTCACCCCTCACCAGCCTCTGGTGTCCTCTGTGCCCTGGCCTCGGGGGGATAGGGGCAGCACTCTGGCCAGAGGTGTGGGCAGCTTGAGTTTCCGAAGGCCGTGGGGATTTTCCAGGGCTTGGGCCTCTGGCCCCGCGTGGCTTCTGCTTCAGCTGGTGTTCCTCCTTGACCTGGGCACAGCGGGGAACTGGGGCTACTGGCAAGGTGGGGTGGCTGTCATCACCATGGCTTGGCAGGATTCCCTGGCTCACCTGGCCCTGGCAGGGAGCCAGGGTTGGGACACTCCCTGCCGGGAGTGCCTGGGGCCAAGTGGAATGAAGTCTCAAGGATCAGGTCTGCAGCTTCAAGTTTTGGGTCACTGGAAACAGCCGTGTGGGGCCGGGAGGAAAAGGGCGGGTCGTGGCAGACCTGGGATTTGTCCCGGGTTCCCCTCAGGAAGGGTCCCCAGGGCTGGAGTGTGGTCCCTGCATCCATCGGAGGCCCCAAGGCTCAGGAAGGAGAGCTATGGCCTGTGGAGGCACCTGGCAAGTGACAGCGGGTACCCACAACTCTGCCCTCAGGGGTGGCTGCCCCCCCCCACACACACACTGAGGCCACAGTGGAAGTCTCCAGCAGCTGTGAGGCCTGATGTCTTCCACCAGAAGGAAGTGTGGCACAAGGGCCTGGGGCTGGCGGGACCCCGCTTTCCTGGGGCAGGCCTTGGACTCCGGCGCTGGACTTTGCGGGCAGGGCCTGGAGGGGCAGCGGCTTTGCTGGGGGTGGGGACGTATTGGTGCAGCGCTCGAGATCTGGACGTCTGCTCTGCGTGCTTCTCCCCCCAAGGGCTGTGCCTCAGTTTCCCCGTCTGTGAGCGTAGCCAGACCTTGGTCTGTCCTGGGGCCACAGGTTGCCGTGGGTGGGGACGCAGAATCATTGTCACTGAGGACAGAGGTGCAGGGCGGAGGTGTTACCCCGGGTCTCTCCTGATCTCCCCCTTGACAGCTGCACACCCTGGTTACAGGGTGAGGGTCAGGCCCAGGGTGGGCATCTGGGTCCTGGGATAATGTGGCGGCATAGGGCTGGTCTTGAAGGACAGCAATTTGGCCACCTGTTGGCAGCCAGGTGGTGCCTGCAGGTGGTGCTGGACCCGTGCTGCCTGTCTGTAACCAGATGCCCCAGTGGCTGCCCTCCCCTCTGTCCCCGCCAACCAGGACTCTCCTCCCCCTCCAGAAGATGCAGCACCATTGCTATGGCAACAGGAGCAGCCTGGCCTGTTGCTGCAGTTACAGTGGTGGTGGTGCCTGGTGGCGGGGCAGTATGGGTGGGGTGGATTCTGGGCTGGGACCCTGCCTCCAGCCCCTTCACCCCGGTGTGTGTGGCCTGTGCCTGTGCTGTAGTCCTGGGACCCACAGCACCTCCTTGCTGGGCCTGGCTCCTTGCTCCGGGAGGGGCTGGAGGCTGGCACCGGCTGGGGCGGGCGTGGGGTGCGGACACACAGCATGTGTTCTGGATCACAGAGCCCTATTGTCCGAGCACAGTGGACACAGGGATGAGGCCCAGGCGGCTTCACTGAGCACCACGGGGGTTGCGCTCTCAGTCCGTTCTGGAGGAGAGTGAGGGAACCTGGAGCCTCTGAGGAGAACCACAACCCCCACCCCACCCCAGTGCAGGGAGTCGGCCCGACCCCCCATCTGTGGGCCACAGGGATCCTCCGGAGTGCACTGGCCCTCCTCCTCCTTCCCAGAACGGAGATACGACCTTGGCCTCGGGCTCTCCAGCACTCCTCCCTCACACTGAGCAGGACCGTGGGCATACAGTGCAGGTGGCATCCGGTAAAGGAGCGAAGGGGCCTGCAGGGCAGCAGTCCAGGGCAGGAGGAGATGCCCTCTCCCTCAGGATCCACGGCTGTTGGATCCCAAGCAGGCCTTCCCGGTGCCCGGAGGCTCAGGGGTCTGGCCTCAGGAGCCCCCTGCCTCTCCGCCCTGTGGCATCAGGCCTTGTCTGCCCCAGGCCCTTTCACCTGGGGCGTGTGGGGGGGGGTACCAGGTACTCCAGTGGTAAGGGAAGGGAGATGACCCGGCAGGCTACAGAATCCACTTGTGGCTAACTAAGGTGGCCTCCAGGTCTGCTCAGGTGGCCCCGCAGGTGGAGGGCGAGACAGCTGGGCAGATGCCGGACTCAAGTTGGCGGATTTGTTTCTGCTGGCTTGAGGCTCCGCAAAGGGCAGCTGGTTCCCAGTGTTGCAGGCAGAACCGAGGCTGGGGGACAGGAAACCTGAGTTGGTGGCATCAGACCACATTCACCCTCATGGTGCCCTGGCAGGAGCCAGGCTCTGAGCTGGGCTAGAAGAGCCTGTGCTGACCTTCCCTGGCCCCCGGAGGCATGTGGCCAGGCTGGGCCAGCCCCGCAGGGAAGCCGGGGAGGACTGAGGCCCGCGCGTGCCCCTTGAGTCTGGGGAATCAGTGGCCGCCCACGAGGGGCCTCACTCAGCCCACCCTTTCCAGTGGGTCCTGGCCTTCGAGATCTTCATCCCACTCGTCCTCTTCTTCATCCTGCTGGGGCTGCGGCAGAAGAAGCCGACCATCTCTGTGAAGGAAGGTGAGGCGGCTGGCGTGGCCTGGGCACTGGACTGGGGTGGGCGGGCGTGGGTCCCCATCATGTGACTCCCCAGGCTCGGTCCCCACGCCTGCACCTCCCGCGGCCCGGCCACGTCTCCTGGCCGGGCTGTGGTGGCCGTGGTGGCGCCCGTTCCTAGCAGGCTGCGGCACTCACCAGTCTCCTCTGTTCTGTTTCGACCCGCCCCACCCCGCATGGTGTGCTGTCCCCTCGGCGGCCCGCATGCAGTCTGTAAGTGAGCAGCCGCCTCCGCTGGCCAGGCGGCAGCTGCAGGGTGGCCCAGCGAGGCCTCCTGCTGCGGCTTCAGCCACCTTCCTGCTTATATTAACCACCTCCCCTACCCGGTGATGCCACGCCTACCATCAGGAGCAGCCAGCTCACAGCTGGGGGTGGTGGAGGGTCACATGGGTGGTGGTCAGAGAAGGACCAGGTCCCTGGCTACAGCTGGGTGTCTCCCTAGCAGGGCAGTTGTGGGGTCTCCTGGCTGTGCCTTCTGGGGATGGGGCATCTGGCTAGCCTGGGTTGGATCAGCGTGGCTACTCTCCCTTCATGTTCCTGTGGGCTCTTGTACTCACTCTGCTAACCAGCTGGCTTGAGAGGTCAGAGGTCACTGCCCAGCGGGGAACCCCATGTGCTCCCGGGCTCTGTGGGTAGTGCTAAGGCTGCATTTTCTTCTTGCGGGGAGTGTCAGGGCATTTTGGCCCTGCACCCACTAAGAGGGGTGATGCTGTAGGAACTAGAGGTGGCCCTGTGACCTCTGACCTGCCAGAGTCATGGCACCAGAACTCTGGGCCTGAGCACAGCCAGGGCCAGGGGCTCTGCCCCCCACCAGTCCCCTTCCCAAAGCCGCTGCCGCCTCTTCTTCTTGTCTCTGAGCCTTGTTCTCTCGGCCCGTTTCCCTCCCCCTTGATCTCTCTCCCCGCGTCCCCCAGCTTTCTACACCGCGGCACCCCTGACGTCCGCCGGTATCTTGCCCGTCATGCAGTCGCTCTGCCCCGATGGCCAGCGGGATGAGTTCGGCTTCCTGCAGTACGCCAACTCCACGTGAGTGCACTCTTCTGTCCCCGGGGTGGGGTGGCAGCTGGCCACCTGCCCCCACAACTCACAGGGGCGATGGCCATGGCGGTTGGTACAGGGTCACCCAGCTGCTGGAGCGCCTCAACCGCGTGGTGGAGGAGGGCAACCTGTTTGACCCAGCACGGCCCAGCCTGGGCTCGGAGCTCGAGGCCCTGCGTCAGCACCTGGAGGCTCTGGGCTCAGGCCCGGACACCGGGGAGAGCCGCTCTGACAGATCTGCAGGTGCGCTGGCCGGGGAGGGCGGGGTGCTGAGCTCTGTACCAGCTGGGCTTGAACCCTGCTTTGTTACTTTGGGCCACAGCCCGCCTCTGACCCTGGGTCCCTGCCGAGGTACCCACGCATGTGCTCGTGTGGAGCAGGCCTGATTGAGCTGTGTGCTGCGCCCTGATCTTGGGTGCTCCCGTCTGAGCCCTTGGGCACAACCAGCTGGGCGGGAGCCAGCCCTTAGCCCCACCCTCCTGCCTGCCCAGCATCCTTCTCTCTGGACTCGGTGGCCAAGGACCCGCAGGAACTCTTGCAGTTCCTGAAACAGAACCTGTCGCTGCCCAATAGCACGGCCCAGGCTCTCATGGCTGCCCACGTGGACCCGTCCGAGGTGAGCTGGGCTGGGCGTTGGAGATGGAGGGACTGCTCGTGGGCTGTGCCCTCTGCCCTCCCGGCCCATTGGTTGCAGCAGAGGGGGAAGAGCAACGCAAAGCCCTAAGCTCTCCTCGCACCCCCAACCGCAGGTCTATCGCCTGCTCTTTGGCCCTTTGCCTGCCCTAGATGGGAAGCTGGGCCTCCCCAGGGGTCAGGAGCCCTGGAGCCACCTGGGTAGCAATCCCCTCTTCCAGATGGAGGTAAGAGGCCTGTGCCTAGGTGGCGGCTCCTCCTGGGGGGTTGTAGCCAGCATGGGGTGGGGGGGAGAGGCGGGGTGGTGATATGAATGTTCCCCTGTACTGTGGAACCGAGCAGCCCCACAGCCAGTTTTGTGGGAGGGGACACAGGGGTGCCTGAGTCCATAGTGGCTAGGCCCCTGGTCTTGGAATCCTTGGGTGGCCCCAGCTGTCCCTTGTGCCTGCCCCCAGGAGCTGCTGCTGGCCCCTGCCCTCCTGGAGCGGCTCACCTGTGCCCCAGGCTCTAGGGAGCTGAGCCGGGTCCTCAGCATGCCAGAAGGGCAGCAGGCAGCCCTGCAGGGCTACCGGGACACTGTGTGCAGCGGGCAGGCTGCAGCCCGTGCTCAGCGCTTCACAGGGCTGACTGCTGAGCTCCGGGACCAGCTGGACACGGCCAAGATTGCCCAGCAGGTGAGGCGCTGCTTGCCAAGTGTCCAGGCTGGAGGAGGCCTGGGGACTTTTGGTTCCAGGCCCCGGGCAGCAGGGTTCCTGTGGCTGGGCATCCAGTGCCCCCAGCTGTGACCCATGCCTCTTGCCCACCTGTCACTCCGTCTGCATCTCCAGTCCCATCCCCCGCGGTGTCCCCCACTAGTACTCCTACCTGTCCCAGCCCGACCTCAGTCACCCCACCTGGCCCTCGCCTCCCGCAGCCTACGCTGCCAACATGCTTGTCCTCCGCAGCTCGGCCTGGATGCCCCCAACAGCTCGGACTCCCAGCAGCAGGCTCCACCCCCGCGGAAGCTGCAGGCCCTTTTAGGGGACCTGCTGGATGCCCAGAAAATTCTGCAGGACGTGGATGTCCTCTCAGCCCTAGCCCTGCTGCTACCCCAGGGTGCCTGCACTGGCCGCACCCCGGTGCCTCCGGCCAGCAGCCCAGGCGGTGCAGCCAATGGCACGGGGGCCAATGTCACTGCTGAGGAGGGGGCCCCAGCGGCCGCAGCCCCAGCCTCCCCGGACACGCTGCAGGGCCAGTGCTCGGCCTTTGTGCAGCTCTGGGCCGGCCTGCAGCCCATCCTGTGTGGCAACAACCGGTAGGTCAGTGGTGGGAGCTGGGGACGGGGGAAGGGGTGTCAGCAAGGAGAACACGCGGGCCAGGCCTGACCCCGTGCGCTGGCTCTGACCGGGACCTCATACTTGGTTGGGGTCTCCTTCAGTGCCCTGCCCTTCGTCTAAGCCCCTGCACACCATGCCCCCGTGGGTTTCTCTGCCCCACTTGTCTGAGCCCCACCCGTGCTTAGGCCCCGGCCCCAGCTCAGCCCTGCCCAAGTTTAAGCTCCTCGTGGGTCTGCCCTGCCTTCATCAAAGACCAGCTTGGTGAGGGAGGCCCCCTGCGTCTAAGCCCGGCCTCTCTTCACCTGCCCAAGCCACACCCACACCTAAGCCCCTGCCTTCTCCCTGAACCCCCTCCACGCCCAAGCCCTGCTGCAAGGAAGCCCGGCCCACGCCCAAGCCTGGTCTCTGGGTCCCTGGACCACGACACCCCCATGCTCCCCTAACACCTGCCCCTGCCCCAGCACCATCGAGCCGGAGGCTCTGCGGAGAGGCAACATGAGCTCGCTGGGCTTCACGAGCAAGGAGCAGCGGAACCTGGGCCTCCTCGTGCACCTCATGACCAGCAACCCCAAGATCCTGTATGCGCCAGCCGGCTCCGAGGCCGACCGCGTCATCCTCAAGGTGCGCCTCTCTGTTCTGCCCCTTAAGGGCCTGAGCAGGCCTTCCTGGCGGGAGCCTGAGGCCTGGGTGGGGGTCTCCTCGGGCCTGAGACCCTGCGCAGGGTGGGTCGGCGGAACTGTCACGGGAGGATGGCTTTGAGTGGGACACGGAGTGCTGCGTGGCTCAGCGGGACCTACCCGGGGGGTCCCAAGGTGTAGGGGCAGAGGCAGTGGCCGCTTTCTCTCAGAACCCCACATGGATACGCTGGGGGACTGGTCTGGCCAGCATTGCCCTCACCTTTGTGGGGACCAGGGAAGCACTGGTGCAGGAGGAGCAGCATCCAGAGGGAGGGGCAGGTTAGGGGCCAACATCCTGATGGGACAGTGGAAACCAGGGGTGCAAATTAGCCTGGCAGGGACAGCCTGTGACTGGGGCCACATCCCAGGCTGGAAGGGTCCCAGAACCCGGGCAGCAAGATGAGAGCTGGGCATCTGGGTGCCCAGGGGAGGGGCTGGGAGGGAGGCGGGAGAAGGGCCTAGCTGGGTCATCTACTGGGGGACACAGGCTGAGGGAGTTTCCTGTAGGTGCTGCAGGCAGGGAGGGGGGATAGTGGACAGACCCCGGTGGGGTATTCGGTCAGAGCAGGGTTGGGGGTTGTTGGGGCCAGGCTGGTCGCTGGGGAAGCTGGCCAGGATCCTGGCTGGAGCCCCCCGTGCCCACCCTCACTCTCTTCAGGCTAACGAGACTTTTGCCTTCGTGGGCAACGTGACTCACTATGCCCAAGTCTGGCTGAACATCTCGGCAGAGATTCGCGGCTTCCTGCAGCAGGGCCGGCTACAGCAGCATCTGCACTGGCTGCAGCAGGTGTGGGCCAGGGCCGTGGCTGAGCCTGCCCCGACAGGCAGGGCACCCCCCTCTGAGCCAGCCTTTCACCCCCAGTATGTGGCGGAGCTGCAGCGGCACCCCGAGGCGCTGAACCTGTCGCTTGAGGAGCTGCCACCTGCCCTGCGCCAGGCCAACTTCTCGCTGCCCAATGGCACGGCCCTGCTGCAGCAGCTCGACACAATTGACAACGCGGCCTGTGGCTGGATCCAGTTCATGTCCAAGGTGGGTGAGCAGGCGGAGCTTTGCTCCCCGAACCGGCCCAGGGCAGGTTCCAGCCGTGTCCCTGCCCCCAGGTGAGCGTGGACATCTTCAAGGGCTTCCCAGACGAAGAGAGTATCGTCAACTACACCCTCAACCAGGCCTACCAGGACAACGTCACCGTGTTTGCCAGTGAGCTGGCGCCTGCTCCTCGGGTTCCCAGCCCCGCGTCCCCCCTGCCGACCTGCCTCCAGCCTGCTGGTTCCTGGCCCTGCCCCTGGACTCGCCCCTGTCCTCTCCTGCCCTGCCCTCCCCCTTTACCCTGGAGGGGGCTCCACCCTAGCCCCGCCTCCCTCTAGTCCCACCTCCACAGCACTGCTGGATCGCCCGCCCTCTCCACACTCCTGGATTCAGGGTCTGCCCACCCCACTGGCTCCTGTCTCCAGGTGTGATCTTCCAGACACGGAAGGATGGCACACTGCCCCCCCACGTGCACTACAAGATCCGCCAGAACTCCAGCTTCACGGAGAAGACCAATGAGATCCGCCGGGCCTACTGGCGGCCGGGACCAAACACTGGCGGCCGCTTCTACTTCCTCTACGGTTTCGTCTGGATCCAGGGTGAGGAGCTGGGCGGCAAGGCGGGGCAGGGGGGGCCGTCCGCTGCTGACCACTGTCCTTGCGCACTCCTGCAGACATGATGGAGCGTGCCATCATCAACACCTTCGTGGGACATGACGTGGTGGAGCCCGGCAACTATGTCCAGATGTTCCCCTACCCCTGCTACACCAGGGACGAGTGAGTGTGGGGTGCTGGGCGGCCGGGGCTGGGCTTCCGGCCGAGCGGGCCCTCACGCCCGGCGCCGCCCCCAGCTTCCTGTTTGTCATTGAACACATGATGCCACTCTGCATGGTGATCTCCTGGGTGTACTCTGTGGCCATGACCATCCAGCACATTGTGGCAGAGAAGGAGCACCGGCTGAAGGAGGTGGGAGCCCTAGCGCACCTGCAGCACCCTCCCTGCCGGGCCAGGGCTGGTGAGAGGTCCTTCCCGGGCCCCTGCCTCAAGGTGCCCACCTGCTGCCCCCGCCTGCAGGTAATGAAGACCATGGGCCTCAACAATGCAGTGCACTGGGTGGCCTGGTTCATCACGGGCTTCGTGCAACTGTCTATCTCCGTGACGGCACTCACCGCGATCCTCAAGTACGGCCAGGTGCTCCTGCACAGCCACGTGGTCATCATCTGGCTCTTCCTAGCTGTCTACGCAGTGGCTACCATCATGTTCTGGTGAGGGCTGGGGCTCGGGAAGCTCCCTGGACTCGTGGGTACCCCCTGGGAGCTGCGCCGGGTCCCAGCAGGGGCTCTGGGAGCAGCTGGAGGGTCCTGGGGCTGATGGGCACCCGGTCCCTCTGCGCCAGCTTCCTGGTGTCCGTACTATACTCCAAGGCCAAGCTGGCCTCTGCCTGCGGCGGAATCATCTACTTCCTGAGCTACGTGCCCTACATGTATGTGGCCATCCGCGAAGAGGTGGCCCACGACAAGATCACGGCCTTCGAAAAGTGCATCGCGGTGAGGGCCACGGCGGAGGGTGGGGACTGTGGGGGGGGGGCGGTGAGGGCTGCCGTGGAGGTCAGGAATGGTGGGGATGGCCGGGGGGGCGGCCGCCTGCCACTAACCCTGACGTCCCCCCAGTCCCTGATGTCCACGACGGCCTTCGGCCTGGGCTCTAAGTACTTCGCGCTGTACGAGGTGGCCGGCGTGGGAATCCAGTGGCACACCTTCAGCCAGTCCCCAGTGGAAGGGGACGACTTCAACCTGCTCCTCGCTGTCACCATGCTGATGGTGGACGCCGTGGTGTACGGCGTGCTCACGTGGTACATTGAGGCTGTGCACCCAGGTACTGGCCTGCCAGTGGTGGGGCAGGGGAGAGGCCTGGAGGGGGGCCCCAGCAGGGGAAGCCTGGATCTCTCGACTTCACCCGCATCCAGCAGGGAGGATCCCCAGGAGGGGACAGGGCCCATGGGATGGACCTTCACCCGAGGCGCTAGGTCAGCCTCCCGTGCCCTCCCCGACCCCCAGGCATGTATGGGCTGCCCCGGCCCTGGTACTTCCCACTACAGAAGTCCTACTGGCTGGGCAGTGGGCGGACGGAGGCCTGGGAGTGGAGCTGGCCCTGGGCACGCGGCCCCCACCTCAGCATCATGGAGGATGACCAAGCCTGTGCCATGGAAAGCCGGCGCTTCGGTGAGGCCACAGCCGGAATGGGGGCTGGGAGGGGGGCTCGGGTGGCCTCAGTGCTACTCTGCTGACCCACGGCCCTGGCACAGAGGAGACCCGAGGCATGGAGGAGGAGCCCACCCACCTGCCCTTGGTTGTCTGTGTGGACAAGCTCACTAAGGTCTACAAGGACGACAAGAAGCTGGCCCTGAACAAGCTAAGCCTCAACCTGTACGAGAACCAGGTGGTGTCCTTCCTGGGCCACAACGGCGCCGGCAAGACCACCACCATGTGAGGCCCCGTGGGCAGGGCGCTGGCCCGCGGGGAGGGGTGGCGTGCCCGTGGAGGTGGGTCACGACCTGGCCCTCCCGCCCAGGTCTATCCTGACCGGCCTGTTCCCACCCACCTCGGGCTCTGCCACCATCTACGGTCGCGACATCCGCACGGAGATGGATGAGATCCGCAAGAACTTGGGCATGTGCCCGCAGCACAATGTGCTCTTCGACCGCCTCACGGTGGAGGAGCACCTGTGGTTCTACTCGCGGCTCAAGAGCATGGCGCAGGCGGAGATCCGCAAGGAGATGGACAAGTGGGTGGAGCCCGGGTGGGGCGGGGCAAGTGCGGCTGCACGGTGTGGGCGGGGAAGGGGTGGGGCCGGAAGGAGGTGGGCGGGGCGGGGCGGGGCGGGGCGGGGCTGGCCTCAGACTGGGAAGTGGGGAGCCCGCTAGGTGGATGTGCAGCGTTAGCGCAGCCTGGGCACCTTTATGGATTAGTGGGATTCTGTCTCAAAATTGAAAATAAAAATGTACCGGCAGTTGGCTTGACCTCGAGCACTAGGAAACAAAAAAAAAGGGCTGGCGGCATAGCGCAGAAGTTACAGCACTTATCTGCTAGCAAGCCCAAGGCCCTGAGTTCAATTCCCCAGCACCACATAAGCCGAACGTGGTGGCACAGGCCTGTAGTAACAGCACCCGAGAGGCTGAGGCAGGAGAATCGTTTAGAGTTCAAGGCCAGCCTGGGCTATAAAGCGAGACCCTGTCTCAGAAGGTCAGATCGAGGGTCTAGGCTTCACATGGCGGGGATGGGGTAGGCATGGGGCATGAGGTGGGCACAGAGCGGGGGGAGCCGGAGAGGGTGCGGGACGTGGGGAGAGGAGGTGGGCATAGGGCTGGAGTGAGAAAAGGGTGAGCGTGCAGAAGGCCCCGGGAGGTGGGCGGAGTCCGTTTGGGGGCAGCGGGCGCGGCCTCCATTTCCACCTCCCTGACCGCAGGATGATCCAGGACCTGGAGCTCTCCAACAAGCGGCACTCGCTGGTGCAGACGCTGTCGGGGGGCATGAAGCGCAAGCTCTCGGTGGCCATCGCCTTTGTGGGCGGCTCCCGCGCCATCATCCTAGACGAGCCCACTGCCGGCGTGGACCCCTACGCCCGCCGCGCCATCTGGGACCTCATCCTGAAGTACAAGCCGGGTGCGTGCGGCAGCGGGGCGGCTGTGGGCGCGCTGCCCGCCCTCCGCGGCCTGGTCCGCTGACCCTGCATCCGGGCCTCCTGCAGGCCGCACCATCCTCCTGTCCACCCACCACATGGACGAGGCCGACCTGCTGGGGGACCGCATCGCCATCATCTCCCACGGGAAACTCAAGTGCTGCGGCTCCCCGCTCTTCCTCAAGGGTGCCTACGGCGACGGGTACCGCCTCACGCTGGTCAAGCGGCCCGCCGAGCCCGGGGCCCCCGCAGGTCTGTGCTGAGGCCGCCTGAGCTGGCCTCGGACCGTCCCTGTCCCAGGAACCCCTGCTCAGGCCCGAGGTGGCGTGTCCGAGGATGCCGGGAAGACCCGGCGGCCTCCTCGTGCCCCAGCCTGGGTGGGCTTCCTTCCCACGGAGGGGCCTCCTTTCCCAGCCCCCTAGTGACTTCCCTCCCCGCCCCAGATCCTGCGCTGGCGTCCAGCCCCCCAGGCCGGGCCCCGCTCAGCAGCTGCTCGGAACCCCAGGTGTCACAGTTCATCCGCAAGCACGTGGCCTCGTGCCTGCTGGTCTCAGACACGAGCACTGAGCTGTCCTACATCCTGCCCAGCGAGGCCGCCAGGAAGGGGGCCTTCGAGCGCCTCTTTCAGGTGTGGGGCTGGCCCCGGGGAAGGCAAAGCCTTGCCGCCCCACGCCGGCCCTGGTGTGGCCTCACCCAGCCTTTCCACAGCACTTGGAGCGCAGCCTGGGTGCGCTGCATCTGAGCAGCTTTGGGCTGATGGACACGACCCTGGAGGAGGTGTTCCTCAAGGTGTCAGAGGAGGACCAGTCACTGGAGAACAGCGAGGCTGGTGAGTGGCCCTGGGCACTGCTGGCCTGCCCTGCCCCACAGGGGGGCCCTAGGACGCATATCTGGGTGGGTGAGGACTCGCCAGGCTCAGCTGAGGTGCGGGGTGGGTGGGCGCGTATGGGAGTCACAGGTCCTGGACGGCTGCACGGGCGAGGATGAGGACGGCCGTGCCCTCTTCTGGGGCAGACATGAAGGAATCCCCGAAGGACGTGCTGCCAGGAGCGGAGGACCCAGCACCCGGGGAGGGTCAGGTTGGCAACCTAGCCCACTGCTCAGAGCTGGCGCAGTCCCAGGCGTCTCTGCAGTCTGCATCCTCGGTGGGCTCTGCCCGTGGTGACGAGGGCGGTGGCTATGCTGACGTCTGTGGAGGCTACCGTCCCCTCTTTGACAACCTGCAGGACTTGGACAATGTCAGCTTGCAAGGTGAGCCAGCCGGTGAGGCCGGGACGGGCACCTGGGGTGGCGTGGGACCACAGGCTCAGCCTCGCTGTCTGTGCAGAGGCCGAGGCTGAGGCTCTCGTGCGAGTGGGCCAGGGCAGCCGCAAGCTGGAGGGCTGGTGGCTGAAGGTGCGACAGTTCCACGGGCTCCTGGTCAAGCGTTTCCATTGCGCCCGCCGCAACTCCAAAGCGCTCTGCTCGCAGATCCTGCTTCCCGCCTTCTTTGTCTGCGTGGCCATGACTGTGGCCCTCTCCGTCCCTGAGATCGGTAGGGCCACCTGGCTCGGCACTGGGCGGGGTGGGGCTGGTGTCTGCGCCTCTTCCCTCCTCCAGGCCTCCTGGGGACCCTGCCCATTCCGGACTTTCCTCAGGGGCTCCCAAGGGAACCTAGTCTTTGGGGGCCGAGACCTCAAGTATGGGCATTCTTGACACTGGCAAGAGAACCACGGCTTGAACCAAGGCTTGAGGCTCCCGGCTGGCAGGGAACCTACCTAGGGCTCCTGCTTACCCACCAGGTGACCTGCCCCCGCTGGTCCTGTCGCCCTCCCAGTACCACAACTACACTCAGCCCCGAGGCAACTTCATACCCTACGCCAATGAGGAGCGCCGGGAGTACCGGTGAGCCTGCCTGCTGGGACCGGGAGGGAGGTGAGACGGGAGGATCCCCAACTCACACTGTCTGTTGTACCCCCAGGCTGCGGCTATCACCCGATGCCAGCCCCCAGCAGCTGGTCAGCACGTTCCGGCTGCCCTCAGGGGTGGGTGCCACCTGTGTGCTCAAGTCTCCCACCAATGGCTCGCTGGGGTCCTTGCTGAACCTGAGCAGCGGAGAGTCCCGCCTGCTGGCCGCACGCTTCTTCGACAGCATGTGCCTGGAGTCCTTCACACAGGGGCTGCCGCTGTCCAACTTTGTGCCGCCCCCGCCCTCGCCCGCCCCTTCTGACTCCCCCGTGTCCCTGGATGAGGACCTGCTGCAGGCCTGGAACACCTCCCTGCCACCCACCACGGGGCCAGGTACTGGTTTGCGGGGAGGCAGCCAGCCCATGGGGTGCGTAAGCTGCAAGTGGTGTCCACTCACGGGGCTGCCCTGCACCCACAGAGATGTGGACGTCTGCACCCTCCCTGCCACGCCTGGTGCGGGAGCCTGTCCGCTGCACTTGCTCTGCACAGGGCACTGGCTTCTCCTGCCCGAGCAGCGTGGGCGGGCACCCTCCCCAGATGCGAGTGGTCACGGGGGACATCCTGACCGACATCACGGGACACAATGTCTCCGAGTACCTGCTTTTCACCTCTGACCGTTTCCGGCTGCACCGGTGAGCCAGGTGTGGGTGATTAGGGGTCATGGGAAGCTGGCCATTACCCACCTGGCCTCACCCCTCCACCTGCCTGCCCGCCCAGGTATGGGGCCATCACCTTTGGCAATGTCCAGAAGTCCATCCCAGCCTCGTTCGGCACCCGGGCTCCCCCCATGGTGCGGAAGATCGCAGTGCGCAGGGTGGCCCAGGTGAGCTGCCCCTGAGGGCTCCCTGCCCAGCTGTGCCTGCAGCAAGCCCCAGGCTCGTGCCTAGCTGAGCCCTTGCTCCCTTCCCTAGGCGCTCTACAACAACAAGGGCTATCACAGCATGCCCACCTACCTCAACAGCCTCAACAACGCCATCCTGCGCGCCAACCTCCCCAAGAGCAAAGGCAACCCGGCAGCCTATGGTGAGCTGGGCATGTCAGGCCAGGCGGGCAGGTGGGGCGAGCCGGGGGCAGCGGGGGCTGAGGCTTCCTCCCTGTGCACAGGCATCACCGTCACCAACCATCCCATGAACAAGACGAGTGCCAGCCTCTCCCTGGACTACCTGTACGTGGAGTGGGGGGCGGGGGGCACGGGGAGCCACCCGGGGACACGGCACCCAGCCGAGCACCTCCCCCCAGGCTGCAGGGCACCGACGTGGTCATCGCCATCTTCATCATCGTGGCCATGTCCTTCGTGCCAGCCAGCTTCGTGGTCTTCCTCGTGGCAGAGAAGTCCACGAAGGCCAAGCACCTGCAGTTTGTCAGCGGCTGCAGCCCGGTCATCTACTGGCTGGCCAACTACGTGTGGGACATGGTGCGTTCTCACGGAGCCCCGTTCTGCCCTCTGTCCCCACCCCTGCCTTTCACCAGCTACCACAACAGGTGTCCCTACTCGGCATCAGTCTCCCCCACACCTCACCAGGTGCCTGGACCCCAGCAGAGTCCCCGACCTCAACCAGGTGCCCCAGATTTCACCAGCCTCCCTCAGACGCCCCCGCCAGCCTCCGCTGCCCCAGCCTCACCAGCCCCTGGCCCTTGCAGCTTAATTACCTGGTCCCAGCCACCTGCTGCGTCATCATCCTCTTCGTGTTCGACCTGCCGGCCTACACCTCGCCCACCAACTTTCCCGCAGTGCTTTCCCTGTTCCTGCTCTACGGGTAAGGGGTGCAGAGGGGCACGGCGGCAGGCAGAGGCAGGACTGCCCAGTGACCGCACCTGTCCCCCCGCAGGTGGTCCATCACCCCCATCATGTACCCAGCCTCCTTCTGGTTCGAGGTGCCCAGCTCGGCCTACGTGTTCCTCATCGTCATCAACCTCTTCATCGGCATCACGGCCACCGTGGCCACCTTCCTGCTGCAGCTTTTTGAGCACGACAAGGTGGGTGGAGAGCCGCGTGGGGGGGCGGCCGGGCAGCAGGCTGGGCCCGAGCGGCGGGCTGAGACTGCGCCTGGCGCCCTCAGGACCTGAAGGTGGTCAACAGCTACCTGAAGAGCTGCTTCCTCATCTTCCCCAACTACAACCTGGGCCACGGGCTCATGGAGATGGCCTACAACGAGTACATCAACGAGTACTACGCCAAGATTGGTGAGCGGGCACGGGGTGGGGTGGGGGGCACGCCCACCAGGGGCCAGGAAGCGCCAGGCCTCGGGTGGCGGGGCTCCCGGAGCCCGGCACGGGCTCTGAGCCAGCCGCCCCACAGGCCAGTTTGACAAGATGAAGTCTCCGTTCGAATGGGACATCGTCACACGGGGTCTGGTGGCCATGACAGTCGAGGGCTTCGTGGGCTTCTTCCTTACCATCATGTGCCAGTACAACTTCCTGCGGCAGCCACAGTGAGTAGGGGTCCTGGGCGGCGCCGGACCCGGTGGCCGGGCACTGCCCACCCTTCCTGCCCGGGCTGCAACCCGAGTGGGGCCCGGCCGTGGTAGGCGGCCGCAGGCTCAGCCCAGGCTGTCCCGGCAGGCGCATGCCTGTGTCGACCAAGCCCGTGGAAGACGACGAGGATGTGGCCAGTGAGCGGCAGCGAGTGCTCCGTGGGGATGCCGACAACGATATGGTCAAGATCGAGAACCTGACCAAGGTGGGCCCGGGCTGCGAGGGGACAGGCGGGGTGGGCGTGGGGCGGGGCCTGGGGGTGGGGAGAGGGTGGGGACTAAGCGATGGGGGCGGGGCCTGGGAG